>JANHGC010010537.1:148079-159731 GCA_027560395.1 Boaedon fuliginosus | reverse complement strand
AAATCTGCTGGCTGCCGCAGGACATTTTACTTACGCGAGGCCTCGGTGTGAGAATGTTGTAGGGAACACACATGCTCTTGCCATAGGAACAGGAATCTCAAGTTCAAAGACTAAGAGAGGTTTTAAATACCTCTCACTCTCCACTCCTTGTGGTCAGCTGTCCAGGACCTTAAACACATGTGGTCCTGTCCACCAATAAACCATCTTTCCAATCAGCCTCCATGTTTCCAGTGTCTTTCTCCCTACTTGGAACTGAACCAGGTGGATATTTCTTACAACAATCGATTCACAAAATACACAGTTGCTTTCTCTAATTGTACTCTGGATTTCCACCATGATTCTTTTCAAATCCCATCTCTTATTGGACATGGCATAAAATCACACTTTTGTATGAAAAGCACAATTCTCAAACCATGAGCTGTCAGATTTTCTCATCCAATACACCATTTTTTCCCAGTGAGGAAAACATTCTGCATTCCCAGGAGGGAATATTTTTTTCCCTCAATTCAGACATTTCCCTCCATTCTACCTTTGTGGCCCAGATGATTGAATCAGAGTTGATGGTGAAATCCTGGCCTGGGGAAGCTCCGGTATCTATTTGGCCAATTTTCACAGGGATAAAAGAATAATTAGGGAGGAGAACCCAGTTGAGAAGATCACAACGAGAAGATTCCCGACCATTTTCTGAGAAGTAGATTTCATCCCCAGCACTGTTGTTGAACTGAATTTTCCCCAAATAGGGAAGAAGCTGAAAGAAAAGAGAATAATTGGGACTGCCAATAGAATGATGGTTTGAAGAATTTCCAGAAACTCTCTGACAGGTCAGATTATTCATTAGGTAGTAGGCTCAGTATGTTTCTAAACTTGAACTAATTTGTCTGAGTTTGGGAAAGTTTTTTTTTTTTAAATTAACCCCTTTAAACTCTGGACAAGTGCTACCAGGAGGTCTTTGGAGCAAAGCTAAGAAGCTGGATGAGTTGCCAACAGAGGGGCTGGCAAGTAACAAGAACGTTTGCTGTTGAAAATCAGCCCTTCTTGAATATTTTAAAAACAGACATTGAAACTGCTTGCTACTTTTCAACAAATTATTTCCCTTACTCGCCTGTTTGCTTCAAAAGCAGCTTTTTTTCAGTTACAGACCAATTATCATTTTGTTAAACTCTGTCATTTCCCCTGGCTTTGTAATGGAAGCAATGATAGGAGGGAGTTTGATAGATCCAAGCAGAAATGAAAAAGTGAAGGGGCGGGGCTGGGATCTCGGTAAGAACGGACGCATTTTGCATGGGGCTCCATGCAAAACCACAAAAGTTCCTTTCCTTTGGAGATCCGGAGGGACCTAATCCAGCTTTGTAGGAGCTGGAGAATAAGGGGTGTTATGGGAGTTTGAGGGGAGCACCACCATCTTCCCATCTGGACACCTGATGAATCCCCGTGTCAAAGGGTCGGAAAAGTGGCAATGGCACCACATTAAGTTGGAACAGCCACCGGAAGAGAGAGACTGTAAAGACTGGGTAAAAAACAGAGACTGAACGTGGGTGAGGACTATTTTATTATAACTACGACCCCAAAGATGATAACTAAATAGAGGCTCCAATGATTAATTTATAATCAGCGAATTTTGAGAGGTGGAATGTGATATAAACAAACCAGTAAATAAAAACAGGAAAAAATGTTTTGTTTTGTTTTTTAAATGGAAGAAAGGCTGTCAGATTTGAGACTGGCGATAAAAGATACTTTCGATGAAATTAAGACTGAGATGAGAAAAATACTTAATTGGAATGGCGAGCTGCTTGGAGGAAATGAGGATTCAATGGAGGAGATTTGTGGCGATTATGAGGAGGAGGGTGATACGCCATTTTTCGGGGAGACTGCTCAATGCGACTGGATGGAAATTTATGGGGTCTTGGAATTATAGGAAGAAGAAATAAGGCATATATGTTTGCAGACTCGACTGAAATATTGAGAAAAGTACCATTCAACTGTTAAGAGAACTTTGGAGAGCTGAGATGGTTGCGAAGCTGGCATTAAAACAAAGAATGAACACAGCACACGCGCAGCAGCTCGGAGAAATGGCGACCCTATTTGGACTAAAAAGAGAGACTAAACGAGATACCTTCAAGCAAGCATGACAAGACATGGATATAGAGGAGAGACGGGATCGAGGAAATAGAAAATGGCTGGTGATTCTACAAACAAAATTTAGAGACAGTGGTTAAATTGATAGAACACTTTTGAATTAAAGATGGAGGTTGTTTTTATTTGATTCAAAAAATTGGTTTTTATTGGAGAAATATAAGGGGAACATAAAAAAAATTGTTAGATAACTGATATTTTACTTTGACAATGTTCAAGATATAATAATAATAGATAAGTAAATGAATTAATCCATGAAATTGTTCAAATATATGAAGAAATTGTTTTTTGATTAGGAATGAAATTGATGTTGGAGATATTATGTTGAAGATAAGGGAAATAGTGGGAAAGGTTAAAATTTAAATATTGTTTGGATACTTGGCAATATGCCCACAGTGGCTCTGTTTGTGACAAGAGATGTTGAATAAGGAAAAAATAATAATAAAACCTTTGGGGGGGGTGGGGAAGAAAGAAATGATGCAACAGGGCCTTTTCAGTCTTCAGGAGAATCCCAAAGAAAAAGTAACCATTTCCCTGGCTGCCAGGGACTTTTTTCATCAAACAAAGCTGGAAATTAAACTTGCTGCTTGCTACCCACAAGAGGGAGGTTTCATCACAAAACTGAGAAGGTTGATCCCTGGCATAAAGGAGCCCCCACCTTAAACTTGCTCTGCTGCCACCAGATGGCCTCCCTGGAGTATTTAATTGTTAAAGGATTCTACATTTGGTATATAGAATTCTAGAATATTATTTTTTTAATTAACTTAAAAAAAATCATTTCAATAAGTGACACATTGAACAGTTTTAGAAACAGTTCTTGCATTTTAGACTGGATTTTCATATTTTATCACACAAGAAATCTAAGGCCTAATTATCATTTGTTTTTTTCCACTGCTACTATTATATTTTTATTCTGTTTTAAAACTCTTTTGAATAAGAAAAAATCAAGAAAGAATGTGACTATTCCTCAATTGCCTCCATTCGTACATTCCTCCATTCCTCTCATTTTAAATGCTACATTTCTTGAAATTAATAAAACAAGCTATGAATCGTTGATTGGATTTTAGCTAACTTAGCTAATAGTCCCATTGAAACCAGTGGATTGTATGTCAAATTTAAATTAGTCTTCCTCTTTGTTTTCAGTGACACAGTTCTCGGCTCACTGTATTTAAACTTTTGTGCTAAGCAGTTTGTTATCTTTGATGCTTAACTTGTAGACACAGAAACAAAGAAACACCAGTAAAGCTGAACAAAAATTAAAAGAGTAATCAAAATAATCTTTTTATCAGGGGATAGCATTATGTAATTAGAAAATTATTGTGAGTATTGTTTGTCTCTTGTGATTAGTGTAAGATTAAAGAAATGGTTAAATTAAAACAAAATTTGGTCTTTAATGTTCTCATTTTCTCGTGTGTTGGCAATCCTTGAGGAATCTTGTGAATGTTCAAAATGATACATATATCTGAGACTAATGACAGTTCTTAGCATCTCCCCCAGTCCAGCCTACATGCACATGCTTGTGCACGCACACCCCTTCAAATTTGTAGGCAGCCCATTGAGTCAGCTGGGATCATCAGTCTTCTGAAATCCATACCAACTTTTCTATATGTTGGAGACCTAATATAACATACATTTGGTCTTGTCTGGGACCAACAGCTCATACTATCAAGCAGATTGCAATCAGCAATGATTTACAAAAAATAATTGCCAGTGGTTTACAAACAATTATTAGCATATAATAAAAAGTGTTATGCTTACCGGAAAAGGTTTGTTTGTAATGCTCCTGGATTCAAACGTGCCCATGGATTAACAGGTGTGGGGGCATGGCTTATAGAGAAGGGGGGAAATATCAACAGGTTTCCAGCTGTAAAGAGCAAAAATTCACCTAAGTGGCATTTTATACCCCAAAGTATTCCTCTTTTTGCTAGCTTTTGGTAAGGCCATCCCCAAAAATAAAAATGAAAAACTAGACAACCTCTATTCTATAGTAGATTTTTGCTGAAATGGAATCCTCTGTAGTCTTCACTCCCTGGTGCTTACCAAAGAGCAAAACTTTATTTATTTCTATGCTCACTGGAGGCTCCTGCTTCCTGGATTTCAATTTCCTACTTATTTCTCTAGCAGCAAAGCCTCTGCCCACTGCGTAGGGCGGCCAAATGCTTTTGGAAGTTTCTGAAGCTCTCCCAATCATACTGAAGAAACCTTAGGAGTGACCTGTCCGATGCAAGGCTTTCTATATGAAAAAGTCTGGCAGACTACATTTGTTATTCACTTCATAAGCATAACTCCTTCTGACCGTCCTAAAGCTCAGGCCCTGCTGGGCTCAGCAGGAGTCAAGCGCTCAAGACCATCTGTCAAAGCTTTGGGATCCTCCCCTGCCTCTTGTTCTACCTCTGCAATCTGCTAAACAGAAGGGATTGAGTAAAAGTTACTTTATTGCATTGCAAGAGGGAGTTCAGTGATTGACTCTAAGAAGGAATAAGTGCTTGACTCCCCAAAAAACTGGAAAGAAAACAGGAGAAAAAGGCAGTATTTCTGGACATACTTGGCCTTTCCTCTTAGAATAACCAAGTGTAAAGTAAAAGTAATTCCCACAATGCCTTATTTTAAAAATATTGAAATGTATTCAATCAAAATATTTCTAAAAAAAGAATCTTGCTATTTGAATTATAGCTTTTTCAACATCTTCCCTCCCTCTTTCCCACTCCCACCACTACAAAGTGAATACCAATTTTAATCTTAATTTCTTAAATTCTTCAAAAATATGCAAAAATCCCATTTTTTCCTGAAAGCTAATTAGTTTTAGAAAGTATTGAACTTTGTCTGGAAAATAAGGGTTGAAGGTGAAGGTATCTGCTTCCGCTGCTGAATATGGAAAAAAGGCAGTCTAGAAGAAACATTTTTTTTAATAGCTTCTTGTGATCTTAGAAGAAAACATGGTTTCAAATATTCAGGTAAAGCAATTCTTGAAAGTCCTCCATAAAAGTGGCATAATGCCCTGCTTCTAACTGGAAGAATTGAGTGTCCACAATGTTTTCCTCATAAAATGGGACTTAGTGCATGTAATACTGGGAGAAGCCATTTTGATTAGTAAATTCACAGTGTTCAAGCTTGCACTAAATTATGAATGATCATTTATAAACCTCATTGTCTGAGTTCACTCATTATAGTAAGCCAGAATTTAGCGAGCTAGTATGGTATAGTGGCAAAATTTTTACAGTAGGAGCAGGAGATCCAGGTTTAGTCTCCTTGGACATGGAACTTCACTCGAGATCTTTGGATTAGTCAATCTCACAGTCCAATTTCTCTGATAAGGTTGCTGTTACCAACAAAGGATATATTTGTAGCTCAGGGTTGAAATGAGGAGCCCTTGGAACTCTCTGAGCTTGGTTATTTTCTTGCAGATGTTTCATTACACAAACTAGGTAACATTATCAGTGCTAGTAATGAGTGGAGTTTGCTCACAATTTAGTAAACAAGTAAACAATATCCCAATCACGGGTGGGCTGCTATGGCTTTGCACGGGTTCAGGTGATCCTCCAGCTAAGATTCTGCCCAGTTTGGTGAACCCGTAAATCCTACCCCTGGGATCTCCAGAGGGCCTCCAGAGTCTGGGGGAGGCTGTTTTCATCCTCCCAGAGGCTTGAGGAAAGCCTCCAGAGCCCGGGGAGGGCGAAAATGGCCCCCCTGCCATGGTGCAGGAGGCCGACTAGGCCAGCCTACCATGGCCGCGTCCACCAGCAACCGGGCAGAGACCAGTTGCTAAAATTTTTGGAGCTCATCCCTGATCCCACTCAAAGAACTGCCAAACAAGCCAACAGTAAAAAGCCTAACAAAAGAACCTCTAAGACCACCTCAACCAACACTGATAGGGCAAGATCCTAGAATATAAATTGAGAGCATACCCACTCCTTACTAGCACTAATGATGTTACCTAGTTTGGGAAATGAAATGTCTGCAAAAAATCAAGCAAGGTCAGAGACCACCAAGAATCCCTCAAGGTTGCTATTGTGGGGAAAAATAGGAAGATGGAGCATGATGTCTCCTTGAGTTCTTCTATAAAAGGTGCCATATACATATAATAAATAAAACCAAACAACCATATTTTACCTTAGTGTGGTATGAGAACCCAGTCGATATCAGAAACACTTTCTCAATTGGAATGATTGGTACAAATGGAGAGACTTCCCTTAGAAGACAAAAGATCAACTTTTCCATCTGAACGGTCTCTTCCCTTGCCACTTGCTACCACTGTGATGATAAGGTGCAGCCATATTTACTTACTCCATCATAGCTAGTCTAGCTAAATGGCAACACTTACTCAAGCTTGATCAATCTTAAAAAGCAATGCAAAAAATGCAGCCTGCTTAGAACAGCACTTGAATGGAAGACCATTCCAGGACTGTTGGCTATAAACGGGGTGGGCTGCTGGGGGTTCGCAGGGGTTCGGGAGATCCTCTTGTAAGAGTCTGCCCAGTTTGGAGAACCTCACCCTCTTACTGCTCCCCTCCCAGGAGTGTCCACGTGGCCTGTTTTGGATCCCAGGTAAGTGCAGGGCTGGAGACTCGGGGAGGGCAAAAAATAGGCATTCCAGAAGTTCCGGAAGTCCAAAAATGGGACTATTTCTGGCTTCCGGAGGGCCTCCGGAGTCCAGGGTAGATGTTTTCGTCCTCCCAGAGGCTCCAGGAAAACCTCCAGAGCCCAGAGAGGGAGAAAATTCCCCCCCCATTGGTGCAGGAGGCTGACTAGGTCACGCCCACCATGGCCATGCCCACCCAGCAACTGGGCAGAGAATCCCTTGCTAAAATTTTTGCAGCCCACCCCTGGCTATAAAGGATAATTAAAAATCCTAAAAATATGGGATTAGAAACTATTTCTGGATCACTGCAAAGAAAACTGCATGAATATGTGCACAGAATCATTAGAAGGTCATCTTTTTAACATACATTGTGGTTAAAGATATTGACTTGGGCAAAAAATCTCTAATGCACAGTACTCTAATGCACAGTATAAGGTGATCTGATAGAGAAGATTTCTTCTTCTCAGAAACTGCAGGAACCTCTCAAAAGAAGTAAAAACTGAGAAATGTTATTGAGCCTAGGGCAGAATAGGTTGCCAAGTTACCCTGAGTGAGACACGGAAGGGCCTCTGCAAATGCCTAAAGGCACATGTGTGATTGTAATGGGAATAGACAAGCCCAGCTCTGGCTCATCCCAGAAGGAAGGGAAAATGTCTTTAATGGTTTTGACAGACTGCTGCAACATGTTTTCTGTATGTTCATATGCACACAGGCAGAGGAATCAAGACTATAGCCACAATGTGCCCTTGTAAGGAGATTGTAGCAACTTGGATAGGAAACATTTTTAGAATGCATTCATATCTATGTTATCTTGACCAGAAATTTTGTCATACAGTCATATTTTCCTTAACAACTCCATAAAGGAAGACAACCCACTCAAATTCTACCCAAGATTTTTAATTTGAGATTACTTGCAAATTATAGTCATCTTTCACACTCAAAGCCTCCACTGATCGGGGAAATGAGGGGGGTATAAATCTAATAAATTAAATTAAATTAAATTAAATTAATTAAAGCACAAAAAATAATGTTTCTTTGTCATCCCTGCTACACTATTGATTATAATAACCAAATATGGAATGTACCTCCATGAATATAAAAATATTCTCCTATGAATATGTGGCTAAATAGAAGTAGATTTTAAATGGTCCCTACAGTTTATTAATTGCTACATTTGTTCACTGAAAATCACTGTACATTATGAAGAGTAGAACTTGTAAATTCAATCCTTTTAAGAATTAATATATTTTGGAGTTGAGCCTGACTGGATATCTACCAGTGAGAGGGAATTAGTTGAAGGCATTGTATGAAAGATTATGTTAGAGGGAGGGCCTCTGGCCAGCTTGTAACACTGAGTGCTTCACAGAACTGACTTAGGTCTTAGGGGGCCCTATGATTGATTGTGCCAGCCCAGGATCCATCTTGAATCAGATTTGGGGTTGCCACAAGGGAGGAGGGGTAACCGTGGGAATAAGAGCGAAGTGAGAAAGTAGGAAAGCCACAACATTCTTTCGCCAGAGTTCAAGATCGAGTTGCTGGAGTTTGGAGGGGAGTGACTGGACTTGGCGGGAGATCAGAATGGAGGTGGATTGGAGAGTGTGACTTGAGAGTCATCAGCAGGTAGGCTGGGTGTGAGTTTAGTATAGCAGGGGAAAACACGGGAATTCTGATTTGGGTTTCCCCCAGATGTGCCAATATGACTTCTCTAATAAATTTTTATTTGGACGGACTTTGTCTCTGAGTGCTGAATTGGGATGGAGAATTTGGTTGGAATGCTGACAGATTGTTGCTTGCATCAGTAGGTTTTGTGTGGGCCTGAATATGGACCAATTGGAGCAGGGCAGAAGAGAAGTCTCTGGAAGGATGAGGGGGGCCTATACCATCTTTATTGTGATGAGGAGGGTGAGATATGTTAGAAGACAGGAGTTTGGCTGTTCTCAAGAACGGCACTGAACTGTGTCGTTCTGACTGTGGGCAGAATTAGCCTGCAATACTGCATTCTAACCACTGCGCCACCAGGGCTCCTACTGGGTCACAATCCTATAATTATTAAGCCGGATACTAAGGATTACTTGGGACTGTTGCTACTCTGGCAAACTTCCTGCCTGAAGTTCTTGACTCCATGGCTGGATGGGTGGTGGAGTTTCCAGGCCTATCACCTAGGAGGATTTCAACTTGTCTTCCCTGGGGTGGGGTCTTCTATTCACAATACTTTTTTCTCCAAAATGTTATTTTTCTTTATGTAAGGAGTTCTTTTGCAATGAAGGATAATTCAACAAGTCAGCTTGCCTTTGCGGCTAAAAGTATTACATCTCACAAGAAGCTTTAACAAAGATTAATATATGAATATTGACATGCACCACTTATTTCTGGTAGTGTAGCTCCTTGAGCAACACTAGCAAAATTAAACACTTGTAAGTGGCCTCTCTACCTTATTTGAAGGTGTACAATATTCCCAGAATGTAAAACCGAATCCACAATCATAAGAGAATCTAACAGTTTATTTATTTATTTATTTATTAGATTTATACCCTGCCTCTCTTCACCCCTTCTGGGGGAACTCGAGTTAAACCTCAAGAAGTAGGTGACTTGATTAAAGATTATTGGGAAAAGATCAGCAGTGCCAGTTAAGCTCTTCACTCAATAGGAGATCCAGCAGTGACCAACTAGAGCACTGTTCCTCCCACAATCCTGCTGCTCTGTGGTTGTTAGCAATGGTTGCTGGGGAGGCCCATGGAGAGTTACAGAAGTTTTTCAATGGATCAAGGAAAGTGCCTAGAGTGTTCAAGGTTATTGCTGGAATCACAGGTAGCTGCTCATTTTCATACCACTTGTCTATTTCTTTCTTTCATACATGCCTGCACACATTCTTATCCTCTAGTTCTCTTCAGAGCTGCATTTAAAGGTCAGAATCTTTGGGTGTGTAAATTAGACACAATATAAAAAAAAAACCACTCTTACATTCTGACTCATGCAGCATTTAGTGGAATAATGCTGAACAGAGATTACTGGTAAAAACTACGCCGTAAGAAGATGTAATAGTACATTGCAATAACCTTGGGAGACAGGATGAAGAGACATAGTCAAGAGAACAGTCAGATAACCTGCAGCAGGAATGTGGGCAGGGCAGGCATCTTAGGAGAAGGGACCCTCCCTAGTTTCTTGGGCCATAAAGCGAATGGGGAGGGAGAGAAATGGACTTTTAGACAAGGCTGACATAAGGCAAGAGAGAGTAAGGATATGTTATAGGCATGTACAGATGTTCTGAATTGCGTGGTTCAGAAGTGGTTGCACAAATGGTGGATGGAAACATTCCTGCTGTTTCTGTTTTCCTGGAAGTCCTGATCCACCTTCATACACTTAAGGATCACTATATTACACAAACCCCTATATGCATAGATCCATATAGCAGAGACGCACAACATCTAAGCCTTGTCTGTAAGTGCTCAGCCCAGCACCTTGAGTTTAGCTTCTAGAGTCTCCAAACACAGAGTTGAATTGAAGGATTTTAAGACAGAAGGGAGAAAAATACTACCAGTATTATCTACATTTGGCAATATTGTATTAAGATTGTTTTACTATATACATCCATTGTACTTAATTTTAATTCTGTTAAATTAAATCAAAATGCACTTTTGTTCTTTATTTTTTCTTTGCTGACCCAATTTTTCCTAGAGCTTTACTGAGAAACTACCCCTAAGTGAATTTGCCCATGCTAGCCTTACATATTAATTTACAATTTATAGCTTGAAGTAGGAAGAACCAAGGCCAACATTTTAGTTCTTGTATGTGTTGATCTCTCCACAGACAGAATTTTCATAAAATCATAGGGTTGAAAGTCTAGTCCAACCCAGGAGATCCGGGGTGGGGCTTCCGGCGACTCTGGGCGCAAGAAATGCAAGCTCCGTGGATCTTGCCCCAGGCCGCCCGGCTCAAGGGCCTTTAGAAAGGCCTAAACCTCTCTGAAGGAGAGGGGAGCAAGGGGGTGTGGGAGTAGGGTTAAGGAGGTAGAGCAAACCTCCTCCCCTGCTTGCCGTGTACTCCCCGCTGAGAACCGGGTGAGATGGCACCATAATGGCTGCCATAAAGCTTGGACCCACCCCGGCAAAGAAGGGGCAGGAGGCAGACTGAGAACTCAATTTGGTGTACGGAAGGGTTAGGGTTAGGGTAAGAAAAGAACTTTTACTAAAATTTTGAAACCCCAAAACGAGGCTGAAGGAGAGAGAGACGGTGTTGCAGGTGGTGAAGAAGCGGTGAGAAAAAGGGAAGCAACAAACAAAAGGCTAAGCTGCTCTTGCCCTATCGCTCCCCCCCCCCGCTATACCAATGTCTGACTGTCGGATTTTGAACTGATTTGATTTGAGCGGACTTGATTCTATATACGTGAATTTTTATTCTTATTGGATTTTAAAACTTGTATTGGATTTTAAACATGGAGATTTGCGAAGAAATATTGCAGCACTGCGATTCAATGCTGGGAAAGATGGATGAAATAGAAAAGCTCAGATGAGATATGAAAGCGGCTATGGAAAACATGTTGAATAAAATGGAGCGCGCCGAGGCTCAGGAGGATAAAAGGGTGCAAATAAACCCATATAAAATAAGGAAAGTCGAAACTGAGATCTTACCAGAGACGACGAGGGAGTCACGGGAGAAAGAGGCAAAGATGGTGGCTGACGAGAAGAAGCAGAGAAAGAATTTCAAGGTGCTAGTAACAACTTATAAAGCCCTTCATGGCTTAGGGGCAGGATACCTTTGAGACTGCCTGCTGCTACCGTACGCCTCCCAGCGCCCAGTTAGATCTCATAGGGAGGGCCTGCTCCGAGTACCGTCAGCCAGGCAGTGCCAACTGGCAGGGCCGCGGGCGAGGGCCTTCTCTGTGGTGGCCCCGTCCCTGTGGAATTCACTCCCCGCGGAGATTAGAACCATCTCTAGCTTGC
>JANHGC010010537.1:124120-135005 GCA_027560395.1 Boaedon fuliginosus | reverse complement strand
GTGCTATTGCTATCCATGTTGTAAGCTGCCCAGAGTCCTTTGGGAATTGGGCAGCATAAAAATGTAATAAATAAATACATAAATAACAATGATTCTTAATCTGTGGCCCGCGAACACATGGGGCCCCACGATATTGTCATGTAAGTCATCACAACTTATGTGAATAAGCTTTATGATGGCTAATTAAATATTATTTCAAAAAATACTTCCCTTTTTAAAAATAAACATTTTGTTTTCTTGTGGAATGGCATTTTCTATTTTCCTACTCAAGACCCACTTAACCGGTCCTGCCATTTTCACTTTGTAAATTAAATTAATAGATAGAAAACAGTAAAGGCACATCACAGCTTATCTATCCTGTAAGTATAGATTTCTAACTCTTTATCCTTCCCATCACATCTCTTGTTATTTGCTCTGCTTAAAAGAAAAGAGGATCAAGTACTGAATAAATAAGTACATTAATACATTTATAAATAAAATGCTAAGAGCTGAAGGTCATCCATGCAGTTGTTCCAGTCAGCAATCTATGTAACTTTAACCCTGTGGAGGAAAAGTAATTACCCTTTGGCTTTTCTTGACCTCAACTAACCTTTTCTAAAGGACTAGAGAAAATAAAAGGCTGACCAATTGCTTGCCCTTTGCTGCCCCATGTTTAACCCTCTCCCACAGTGAGTCCCCCTCCCCAGGTGGAAATGTTACCATGGAAATATAGTTGGGTGAAGAAGAAAACCATTATAATTAATAATAATTTATTTCGAGATAACCACACAACCTGTTTAAAAAGATATACTTTAAGTTGCTTCATCTTTAACATCAGAAAAAAGAGTAGTACAGAGAAGAAGGGAAGGAAAACAACTAAGAATAAAATAGAAAGCAAGACTTCTTTCAAAACTTCCAGGCTATTGTGTGATCAAAGTTGGGATGCTTTACAAGAGATAACAGAAATAACTTGTGACCAACTAATTATGTGAGCAGCATTATCTGACCAGTTACTATAGTACAGTTAAGTCATCCTTCAATGTTGTTTTTGTTTACCTTTAGAATTAAAAATAGTGAATTTCTAAGAGTAGAACAAAACCTGACAGTCTTTACCTCTTCAAACAACTTATTTCACATTCTGTTTGCTTAGTCAAAATTAAACATCCATACTTAGTTAGAAAGACTACTTCTGTACATTAAAAGGGTTTTTAAATGCTTTTACACAATTATGATACTGCAGCTATTTTGCTTGGGATATGTTGATTTAATTCTGAATTAAAATATACCACTGATATGTTACTATTTCTGATACTGCTAATATTACCCCAAAACATTCCTAACATCTAAATCTAAATACCAATAATTTCTTATAGGCATTCTCAAAGGGCTCCCCCCCACAATGATATAGAGGACTGTCAGTTGATTAGATCAATCTGGTGTGCCCTTAATACATCTTGACATAGAGAAATCAGCAGGTAAAATTTTCTATGAACTACAGGCAGATATTAATAATCTGCTATTGCCTACACACTGAAATTCTGTTAAATATAGAGCTACAA
Organism: Boaedon fuliginosus; assembly: GCA_027560395.1. NCBI lineage: Eukaryota > Metazoa > Chordata > Lepidosauria > Squamata > Lamprophiidae > Boaedon > Boaedon fuliginosus. The sequence goes on along the minus strand of JANHGC010010537.1, from coordinate 133,467 downwards.
TGGCTGGATGAAAGGTTGAGGATCTGTTTGGACTTGGACTGGAATCTAAGGAGGAGATCTCTTAGCAGAAGATGATCAAACAAGAACAGCATTCAGATTGCTGAGATCGTGTTCCCTGACAACAGAGAGACTAGAAGAATGTGGACTGAATGACTATGTTCACACAATACTAGGCCAGTTTAAAATGTAATGTTGCATACTTGCAACAGATTAAGCTTAAGTAGATTTAATTTTTGTTAGTATTTGTGTGGCTCTGTATATTTTATGAATCCAGCCCTTTTAATAAGTTTATGATTCGATATGTTGTGCAAATCTAGAAAATTGATTATTTTAGCTCTAAAACCTACACTGAGTTAAGTGTATTATATATCTAAGCAGCATATATTTGCACATCTAACTGTCACCACAGAGAGCTCAGAAAAGATGCCAATCAAAGCCTAAACCAAATATAGTAAGATATGTTACATTGAATCAGATGATTGGCCAAGATAGCTCAATATCACACACAAGAGCCTTTTATCATGTGCAACCCTCAAACTGTTGTGACCTGTAACTTCTTTCAGCTGTGAACACCTTGCTCAATAGCCAGAAATGTTGGAGAAGGTAGTATTATTCTAGATCTTAGAAGTTACCATGTTGGGAAAATGCAATCTAGCAACAACCATTCAGTGGCATCGATTTACCTTGAAATGCTGAGAATTATACTTAGAATTATTTCCATGAAAAGATGTCCTTTTTTTCTGATCAACCTGTGAAAGCAAGTAAAAAATAAGATAACAAGAAGTATAAGGGAGGCTGGCTAGATAGTTAGCTACTTTTCTAGAAATTACAGGTGAAATAAGAGCCACTTCACTTCAACAGAGAAGCCGCCTGGATTCCTGCAGGTGTTGGGCGGCAAATAAATAAATAAATAAATAAACAAATAATAAATAAATAAGTAAGTAAATAAATAAATACATTTGTGTCTGGAGGTAATGTCATTATTTTCATCCAAATGAAGAGAAAATTTGATTCACTTTAATGAAGGTCTATTCTTAGCTTTGTCCTCCAATGTGGAATGGAAGTGTTGGGCTTTTTTTGTTTTTTACATTTCAGGACTTCCTGCAGCTGCCGGAGCTACCCTGGAATATGTTAGTGCTCTAACATGGACAGAGGAACTGTGCAGGGTTCTAGGAAAAGTACAGAAGCAGGACAGAATGGACTAGCTTGATTCCTTTGCTTCATTCTTGTGCTGTGCTATTTAAGCAGTTTCAAGGGGCTGCCTTGCTCAAACATTCATAGAAAGGAAGCATTCTTTGACAGAACCCTATTGTGTAAACTTGTTCCTAACCTAGTTTTTTTAAAAAATAGCTCCTCTGTTGCTCGGCACTAGATCCTCTGAGTGCTGATATTGTTGGACAGCTCCTCTGAAGGCCAAAGTGGGACAGTTAAATTTCAAAGTCATTGTTTGTGGAAAAAAAATAATGTCCCACAGCATCACCATCCTAATGAAACTAACAAAGGCCTGAAAGAAGAGTGGGGTTGAGTGAATCCCTGCCTTTGGTCCCATTACTTCCCATTGCTTAACTGAGAGGAGTGAAAGCAAGTCAACTCTCTCTGATCTTATGGGACATACAGATACAGAAATAGTGTGTGTGTGGGGGGGAGGGGAAGGTGTTGAACCCTTCTGACAGGGTTCACAATTTGGGTGTCCTTCTGGATCCACAGCTAAAATTAGAAGACCATTTGATGGCTGTGGCTAGGGGGATCTTTTCCCAGGTTCACCTGGTGCACCAATTGTATCCCTTTCTGGACCGAGAAGCATTACTCACAGTCACTGATGCCTTCATCATCTCACAGCTAGATTACTGAAATGTGCTCTACTTGGGGCTGCCCTTGAAAAGCATTTGGAAGCTCCAACTGGTCCAGAATGCGGCTGTGTGAGCAGTCATGGGTGTTTCCTGATACACACATGTCACACCACTCTTGAGTGAGTTGCACCGGCTTCCAGTTAGCTTCCGGGTTCAATTCAAGGTGCTGGTTGTTACCTTTAAAGCCCTACATGGCATTGATCCAGGTTATCTCCAAGACCACCTCCTGCCACCATTTGTCTCCCAGTGCCCTGTGAGGTCGCACAGGATGGGCCTCCTTCAGATACTATCAGCCAGGCAGTGTCACCTGGCAATTCCACAGAGGAGGGCCTTTTCCATAATGGCCCCAGCCCTCTGGAAAGATTGGCCTCCGGAGCTCCAAAGTGTCCCAGACCTGAGTACCTTCTGCAGAGTGTTGAAGACCTGGCTCTTTTGGCGGGCTGGATGAGTTTGACCCACCGAAATTTAGTAATTTTAGGGGAATTTTAATTTGTTTATATCTTATTTATATGTTTTTATTAATGTTGTGAGTTGCCCAGAGTCCTGCGGGATAGGGTGGCCTACAAGTTCAAATAAAATAAAAATAAAATAAAAATAAAATAAAAATAAAATAAAAATAAAAAAATACAGGTAGTCCTTGACCAGTTCATTTAGGGATCATTCAAAGCTACAATGGCACTAAAAAAAATTATTTATGACCATTTTCACACTTACGACCATTACAGCATCCCCATGGTCACATGATTAAAATTCAAACATTTGGCAACTGACTCATATTTATGATGGTTCCAGTGTTCTGGGGTCATATGACGACTTTTTCAACCTTCTGACAACCAAAGTCAATGGGGAAGCCAGATTCACTTAACAGCCATGTTACTAACAACAACTGTAGTGATTACTTAACAACTGTGGCAAGAAAGGACATAAAGTTGAGCAAAATTCACTTAACAACCATCTCACTTAGCAACATAAATTTTGGGTTCAATTGTGGCCATAAGTTGAAAACTACCTGTACTATGGAAAAAAGGTCAGCCTTCAAATTGCTGAGCCCTCTGCTGTCATATGTGCATTTGTACATCACATTAAGCCTAAAGGAAAGAACTCACAAGATAGCAATGAAGCAGTAGGGAAAAAGAAAATTGATGTGATCATTGCAGCCACATATGATATTATGTTTTAAAATATAATTTTGAAAAATATATTATCTGAAAGTAACAAAAGCTAGAAAATGAAGTAGTAATATAATAAACATCATCAGTAAAAGCTGTATAAGAATGAAAAGCCTGTGCCAAACATTGAAAATACTGGAATTTTGTAAATGTTTAGGGATAAGCATTAGATAAATGGAAATCTGTCACAAAATGTTATAATATGCTCTCTTATCCTAAGAGAAAAGTTCATAGCTCCAAACTGTCTAGAAGGAACTCAAAATTCAGTGAAATTTAATGAAATTCAGAAGGATGAACTGGGAATGCTTCATTGACAACATGAATTGGCCGCCTCGAGTTCCCCTTTGAGTGAAGAGAGGCGGGGTATAAATCTAATAAATTATTATTATTATTATTATTTGTTGCCTTCTCATCCTTGACTGCTTAGTGCTATTCTATCAATTCTAAATCTCAGGGTTTTTCTTAAGGAGAGGGATCAGTTAAGGAAATCCTCTTTGAGAAGATACGAAACGGAAAGGAAGGGGGTGTATTTACCATCCCAGGACGATCCTCCTTAAGTTAGCTTCTCACATCCCCAGGATACTTGCTGTGCAGTATAATGGGCTTATGGAGGACAATTTAAGTGTGTTTTTGTCCCTTTCCTTTCAGAGGAAATCTCAACACGCCCAGAAAAATTCATGTATTCTTTAAAGCCATTTTTTCCACACAAACCAACCCTATTAATACAGGGTAATCCTGGATTTACTACTGTTTCCTTAATGATGGTTCAAAGTTACAAATGATGGGCTTGGAAAAAGTGACTTATAACCCATCCTGCGGCCATGTGATCATAAGTTAGGCACTTGGCAACCATCTTGTATTTACAACATTTGCAGCTGCTTGCAGTAAATTGATCATGATTTCCAACCTTCTCAGCTGGTTTCTGTCAAGCAAAGTCTATGGGGGATGCCAGATTCACTTAACACCTATGGTAAAAATGGCCATAAAACCAGGTCCAGGCCCAGAATGACTTGCTTAATGATTGCATCACTTAGCAATGTGGTTGTAAGTCAATAACCATCTGCAGGTGGATTGGATGAACCTAGCAAGTTAACAGGCACAGTCTAACTGGACAATAAAAATCCAAACGCACACGAAAAGGGGCAGCAAAGGGAAATGTTTTACATGATCATTCTGCTGCCTTCAAGGAATTCCTGGATGTTTGCAGTCCAGATATGATATACCTATAGTAAGGAATCCAATGCACACAATGTAATCACAGGAATATTAGCCTACAAACATTCATATGCTTTAGATGTAAGAATCTATGGAGATTCTCAGTCATCCAGGTCATGGTGGTCTCAAAGGTGCTTTTTTCAAGAGGCAACTGGACTTTCTGCTTTTTCTTTGAAGACATTTTGCTTCTCATGCAAGAAGCTTCTTCAGCTCTGACTGGATAGTCCTTCCATTTCCCACTATCCAGTCAGAGCTGAGGAAGCTTCTTGGATGAGAAGCAAAACATCTTCAAAGAAAAAAGAGATGTAAGACTTCCAAGTTTCAGTAGTTTCCATTCCATTCCATTCTAAAAAAATCTGTAAGAGCCAGGTTGAGGAAGGCAGTGACCTGCAAGTTGACAAACCATAGGAAGGAATCCAAGAAGTCAAAGAATGATCATATGTAAACTCAACCAGAGTTTTTTTTAGATGTTTGTATATAATTTCATCCAGGATTTCAATATTCCTTGTTAGAAACCAAATAATGTATATTTGAGTAGTGAATGGCTATTACTCTTGTAGAGTTTTAAAGATGTAATACTTCCATTTCTCTGCAAACATTAAACACTGGGCAATCCCTGCCTGGAGCCACCAATACTTTTATATATAGCAATTAATTTCTGTATGCTGTATGCCTACCTTTTCTTTCATAAAATAAAGTGACCCAAATGCATTATTAAATAAAATAAAGTCATTTGGAAACCATGGATAAAATAAAATAATGCAAAATATCACTACCATATTGTGGTTGAAAAGAGTCTGTTGTAATGTCTGGTACTGAACACATCGGAGACAACTTTGTTCTTCAAATTATATTTCATATTTGAAGAAATAAATAAAAAATGTCATTTTCTGCACTATTTAGACAAAATAGGTTATCAATTCATCTTTATTCTATTATGGAATCATATGTCAGAATAAATTCAAATTAGTTGCATTAAGTCACTAAATCACATTTATATAAACAATAGCAAAGAGACATCACCCAACTCATTTTCATTGTTCAGAACAATTGCAATAATTTGAAAAGTTGAAGAATGATTGACAATACCTGCCTTTGAATAATATACACAGGTTCATGGAATTTAATAGAAAAGGTTTTTAAAAAAATGTGTACAAAGGTACAAATACTGGGAAACTGCAGATGAAAACTTTATCTCAGTATTTAATTCTCAAATATATACAGAGAAAGGTTTACTGAATAACAATTTTGCATAGATCAAATTGTAAATAATAAAACAAGGGAAATATTATTTGACATATAAGAAGGAACTTGTAACAAAATGAATTTCAGAGGCTTTATTATCCATGGACTGTTGTATAAATAAGTTCTATTACAATCAGGATGGATTTCTAAGTAGATGTGTAAGCATTCAGGCCAAAGGGAAACAGAAACAGTTCAAGCAGATGCCTACTTTCCCAAGCTTTTATCTGAACTCTAACAGAAACCCCCCCCATTATTTCTGATGAAGGTTTCTTTCTGGCATCAACAGTTATGCCACCTTGCTCAAAGTTACCCTAGGCATTCAAGAATACTTCAACACTGCAGCATGCCCTGCTTATACAATAAGCATATACTAAAACACCACAAACTCCTCTTACATCAAATAGTTCTGGCTTAGCCCCCACTTGCACATATCCCCTCCCCCAGTACATATTATTGAAACAATACATTTAAAAACAAGCAAGCAAGCAGACAAAGCTGACAGATTAGTTGAGCCTCTATAATTGTGATCATGCAGAGCCTCTCGACTATGGTGATCATTAAGAATGGACATACCTGGCGGAGCAAAGGGTGCTCTGGAGAGTCTCTTCTATTTTTTTTTAAATGAACTGTACATGTGGCATGATACAGATTTTCAAGCCAGAGTGCAGATAAGAAAAGCTGATCCATGCTATACTCCACACGTTGCTAGTCATTTAACTCTGTCCCTCAGTGCTAGAGAAAAGGGGATATTGCTGCAGAAAAAAAAAAATCTGGCCACACAGTAGAAATAACCGCTGCAATCCAGCTCACACCATTCCTCTCTCTTATTTCTTTCTCCCTCTCTCTGTACAAGGCCCCAGATGATTCTGACTGCATCCTTCCATCCATAAATCATTCCCCTTATTCTATTGGTTACATGCTACATGGCAAGTATTGATTTTTTTTTCAGTTGCCTCATCACTAGAGGACCCATAGATTTTGTGAGCCTGTATGCACACAGATTCACACATATCCACACAAAATATGAATATCTCCACACCGCGGTAGTGTATTCACATATTTATATATGTATGAGCAGACAGGCTAGGCACAAGCAAGCTTATTCTCACCAGAAGTCCTTCTGTTAATACCTTTTATTAATGGAATAATTTCTATCATGTACATTTATGAATACCCAAATCCATGGAAATAAACAACTTTGTCTATTAGTGCTGTATAATTAAACTGTTCTTTGAGTGAAAAATATAAAAAACTGCAATGATTACTTTGAATAGGACAACAAGCCGAGAATCATAAGTCTGAGATGCTTCAGATGGGAAGCACAAAAGAAACCTTCAATGGCAATGACTGGAATTCAAAATCCTAATAGAGAACTAATGTGCTATTCTTCATCATGTTTCTACAAAGGCTGAGTTCACAGTGCAAAATCTGCATTTTGGATGTAAGTTGTTGAACACGTCCCAGTGACAGAGATGACAGCCAGACACAAGTGAATGACATTAGGACTTAATGTGGTGCATAAGGAAATCTGATGTATAAACCAAGCCAAGTTTTAGTGAAACTCAGCAGCACATGATATGATGCGGTTTTATTATGAATTAAATTTCCTGTTCCAGCTGGGGACCATCAATGATGTCTACAGAAGAAACTTATTTCCTACACATGATGATATTGTCATGCAATTCTGATTAATCATCCCAGGAGAGAACAGGAACATGAGCAATGCTTATGTTGTGGCTTGGAAGTGTTCACTGGAGCTGCCGGTGGATTCTGATTCTGAGGAGGTAGTTGGAGAGGAACCTGGGCCAAATTTGGAAGTGAGGGAAGAAGATGCTACGTCAGAGGTCAGGCCGTCTGCCAATCACCAGTTGTCCTCTGCATCTGACAGCAGTGAAGCTGAAGAAACAGAGCCAATTATTAGTGCTCACATGCACAGACAAGTTAGCAGGTAAGAACAGAGGAGGAAAAAGGGCAGACAGAGAAGCCAGGCCACAGTGATCAGTGAATAGCCACTCCCCTAAAGCATAAAGAGGTGTTAATGGGGAGTGGCATTCATAGAGAACAACTCGTTTGAATCGGACCAAGTCTCTTGTTGTTAGACCTTGAATCTTGTTTTTTGCTTCAAGAACAGTGTTTCTGCAATTATTTTGGACTAATATTTCTTGCATCGGACTCAAGGCTTTTGTGTGCATGAAGTTATCTCTGGGCTTGGCAGCTTTCCTGGATAACTTAGCAGCTTCATTTGAACAAACATTGAGAGTAAGGACAATCTGTGTTTTTGTTAAATAAAAAGGAAAGTTTGCCTCTAAGAGCTGGCTTGGAGTGTTGTTAATAGCCTGGGACAGCACAGAGGTTTAGGCAGAAAATCTAAGGAAGATCTGTTTAAAGAGATGTTATCAGTTGGAGAAGGCATTTCTGGGCATTAGAGACTAATTATATGATATACCAACTCAATATGGAAGTTACAGATTAATTACCATAGTTAATAATGAAATCCAAAATAAGTTCAAGAATTGAAACAGATACATGGTGAAATATATGGTTTTGCAGAACAGTGTCTGAATTTTCCCTCCTCTATATGAGTAATATAATTTTTCTCCTCTACCTGAAGGAGCCTAGGACAGTATCCTAAAAGAATAAAACAGCAGTGTCCTAAAAGAATAATGTCATTGTTTCTTTATTCATTTATCAGAAAATTAATCAATGATGTCAAAACAAGACACTTAAAAAAAGAACGAATGCAAAATTCAGTTTAAGAATCCAATTTCGAGTTCCCCTTGGGTGAAGAAAGGCGGGGTATAAATTCAATAAATAATAATAATAATAATAATAATAATAATAATAATAATAATAATAATTATTATTATTATTATTTCATCCAGGAACCCTGCAAATATCTGGTTGAACTGGCACATCTTCTGTTGTCATTTAAAATAAAGGAGCATGGTAGCCAATTCTACTTCCCATGAGACTGTGTGGTGGTGCATAGTATTCAGAAATGGAATCAACAAAACAATCCTATTACAATGTAGACATTAAGTTTCTAGGTCTCAGGAAAGTGACACTTGAAAAATACTCACAATGTACTATTCCCTTTCTATTGTATTTTAATGCTCAGAACCTGAGGTTTAGGTACTCCAAAGGCAAAGAGAATGTTTTTAAAAAGTAGTGCAGAAAAAAACCAAGCAGTTCAGAAGTGCTTTTTAAGAGATTCACAGAAGCCATAAAATGGTTCAGAAAAGTAACATTTTCCAGCACTTCAGCTCTAAAACTAAGCCCAAAGGACATGGATAGATAGCTGACGGACAGACAGTCAATGAGGCTGGCTTGGTTTTTGGTCTCCTAGAAATGGACTCCGGGGATACTCAGAGATGAGTTTCTGCTTCTTTTGGTAACACTCCATGGTTACTGAGCAGTGGGAAACTGCCTTTCACAATGAGAATGATGGTACTCAATACATAAAGGTCAGACCCCATTCAATTAAGTCATAAAATTGTGCAGTAACTCAAATCAAGGGCACTGTTTTCTCCTTGTACTGGCAGCTTATAACTATTTGTGGGTCTTTTTTTCTTCTTCGGGATGCTGGGAATAGCTAAATCCAAGAAATGATGAGTATGGAGGAAATTTACTTCTGGAGAATAATGTACATGAAATGAAGCAGATTCAGGGTGGCCTCTTTGACTTCAATTTAATCTCTATGATCAAGATAGAGTGTTTCCAAAATGATTATACTTTGCATACAAGTTACTACCGGGTCAATTTTTAGCTTCTCCAGATGAAGTTATTATTACATTACATTTTTATACCGCCCAATTCCCGAAGGACTCTGGGCGGTTTACAACATAGATAGCAATAGCACTCAGATGTT
>JANHGC010010537.1:108833-119182 GCA_027560395.1 Boaedon fuliginosus | reverse complement strand
ACTCTGATCCCAAAGTCCCATTATGAAACATGAGTTCCCCAAATTTCTAAGTATAGTCTCTTCCAACAGCTAAAAATAAAGTTCTATCACACTGAGAGAATGAGTCCATGAGTTCTTTTGGACTCTCAAAATTCTCCACCGTATTATAGATAAGTAAACTTATCTATAAGTTACTTATAGACATAATAAAGGTGAGATAAAATAATAAAATAACATACAAATAATAAAATAAAATAAAATAATATTGTAGTAAGCTTCAGAGTGATGTGATAGCCTAATAGTGAAGTTCCCCTTGACTGGGGAAATGAGGCGGGGTATAAATCTAAACAAATAAATAAATAAACAAATAAATAAAGATGCTCACCTCCTATTTAGAAGGTTGAGAGTTCAGTCCTAGGTAGTGGCAGATGTTTCTCAGATCACAAAGACAAAATATCTGCTGCAAACTCTGCATAGGCATAGCCAGTAAACACTCAGCTCCCTTCAGTTATTCTAACTCTACCCTGAATTAAGGGATTACAGGGTCATAAAAAGAAAAGAAAATAGCAAGCTTCCGTAACATCAAAATGTTGACAGATGTATCTTGACATCTTTGTGAAAATGGGTCACTAATGTGATGAATCCTGACATTGTTGTCTTGCTGCTTCTTTCAGCTGGTCATTCCCTCCATGCATTACATTCTCCTCCAAAACATTGATTAGGATTTCATTGGTGTCCTGAACTAGTGGTATGAAGAAAATATATCAAGCACTTTTTCATTACCAGTTTGATGGAAGAAATTTTGCTTTCAGGATGCATTTTAGAGAAAAGAATTATGGTTCAATTTTTATTTTCATTTTTTTTTTGTTACATATTCAAATCATTTCTCGCATCGAACTTCATGTCAAGCAGTTTACAAATATGTGTTATCTAGTATTCATACATTATCTTCAAATTCATATACTCATTAATTCATATTAAGGAGCCTCAGTGGTGCAGTGGTTAAATGCAGTACTGCAGACTCTGCTGACTTGTCCAGGAGGTTGTCAGATCGAATCCCACCAGGCTCAAGGTTGACTCAGCCTTCCATCCTTCTAAAAGGTTGGTAAAATGAAGACCCAGATTGTTTGGGGGCAATATGCTGTCTCTGTAACTGCTTGGGAAGTGTTGTAAAGCTCTGATAAGCAGTGTATAAAAACTGAGTGCTATTGCCATCCATGTTTTAAGCCACCCAGAATCCTTTGGGAGTTGGGCAGCATACAAATGTAATTAACAAACAAACAAACAAATAAAGGTTCAGGATAAGATTGTGTGATATCTTCTTGGTTTTTAAATGTATTTATGGATAAATATATAAAACATGCCTTTGGTGACATCAGTGATGCATTAGCTGGGGAAATGGATATGCATAATATTTCATGTGCAGTTGCTACTGTATGGTTGGCCTGGAATCGGGATGTTCTGCAGTAACTGTTCAATAGACTGTATAATGCCATAAACACTATGGATCTGAAAATTAATTTATCAGAGACAAAAATGAATTGTGTTTGACAGGGAAATGTGATGAGTAATTGCAAAGATGGTAGGTAATATGAAGTCTGTTGGGAGGAGCATTTATTAAAGAAGGAAGATTGGCTGAATATAAAAATAAGCTTCTGTTCACGTTCTTATATGGAATTGAGTTGAGTGTGCCTGAAAAAAAATATATTGTAAGTTCTTTGGTGAGGTTCTGTCATTTTTACAAGAACATCATACAAATGTTCACAGAGGAAAGCCACATTTGGCCTTTGAGAAGCATGCTGGAACTTCAGGCTGAGAAATAGGTAAAACCAGGACCAATTGGGGGCAGTAAAAGAAAAAAATAAATAACATGGAAGTATATTAAAAGCACATTACAATAAAATAATAAATATTTTATTTATAAAACAATAATATATATATATTTAATAATTTTCCCCTTCCACCACATTAAAAATTGAAATTTGGTAACCGTTTTTCAAGAGTCAGTGTTGGAGCAACACAATTCAAATATCTAAGCACAAATGTTTTCCTCTTTTCTGGAATTACTCAGCGCCCCAGGATTTAGGGAAACATACTAATGTAGAAGTCCATGTGGGTTGTATGATATATTATGAAGTCTTTGAAGGGCAGTGCCAAACAAAGTTGTGCATTTGTGGAGCAATGGGAAGGCTTGACTCCATTGTATCCTTTTACAGTATTGATATAATGCTCATACCGTATATTCCTAGAGTCTGTTTTATACCAGCCAGCATTGCACACTTTTGAGTTCCACTGAATTCATTCACTGAGCTGAGAAAGTAAATTTCAAAACAGAGCCGTAATCAAGTGCTTATAGTGAAAGCTCAGTAGCTTGGCAGCTGGCATTCAGTTAGAATGTTTTGCAGCATTGGTGCAGCTGCAGACTTTTCTTTTGTTTGGAAAGCTCTCAAGTGTTCAGCTGCTATCATACGGTGATATTTATTTGAGTCTCAAGGTAATAACCACAGAGAGACCCACATGGATTCTCTCCCGATGACCTTATATTCTCTGGTTCCAACCGTTATTATTATTACAAGAATTCTCAGTTCTGCTTTGGTGTCATACAGGAAGCTGAAAGAAAAAAGAGAGAGAAAGAGGGAAGAGTCCATTTTGTCAAAATATCATTTTGTAATTGTATAAATGACTCCTCTTCGTACAAAAAATAAATTTCTGGGTGAATATGTTTATTTTAATTTTACAATGTAGCAGTATACACACAATAACACACTTTTAATTCCTCTGTTCAACTTATTAAACCATGCATCAGTGATTGATATTTTAGTTCTGATTCAATTTCCAAACATATCACAGTAATTTGCTACAATATATTTACTGCATATATATTAGTTCAATCACTGTTGAAATGTTAAATGGGGAATATATTAATTCTCATTTATCTTTACAATATTCTTGCTGTGTACAGATATTTCCATTTTATGTGGAGTTGACATAAATAGCTCATTTAAATCTGCCATCTTTCATTTAGATGCAATTCTATATTCTTCCACAAAGCATTCGAGGAGCTAAAAAAACCCCATACGGTTCCATTTCCCTACCAGGGGAGACAAGATAGCAGTGTTTCAATATTTGAGGGCTGCCACAGAGAGGAAGGGCTCCAGCTATTTTCCAGGACACCTGAAGGCTAGACAAGGAATAATGGATGGAAACTGATCAAGGAGATATTCAACCTAAAAATAAGGACAAATTTTCTGACAGTGAGAACAATCAACCAATGGAACAGCTTGCCTTCAGAAGTTGTGGAAGCTTCATCACTGGAGGCTTTCAAGAAGAGATTGGACTGCCATTTGTCTGTAATGGTGTAGGGTTTCCTGGGCTGGAGGTTGACTTACAAGATCCCTTCCAACTCTGTTAATCTAAAGCTTTGATAAAAATTCCAATTAGCCTTGATGTAAATTCTGACTTTAAAGTCCTCAAAAATGAGCTGTTAGAGGTTGGACAGGGACACATGAGGCAGAAAAACTGAGGAATCTGCCATACTTTCAACCTAACTAAAAAAATTAAATTGATCAAATAAATAATGAAAAACAAATCACTTTGTTGCCCTTAAGCATTGGAAGAGGATGGGATAATGCAAGTAATATTGTATCTTAATTTCCATTTTGCTCCAATGCTGGTAATAAGCTTGGAATAGTGTAACTTCAAGATAGAATTGTTTTACTCATTATCTGAATGTCTTTTTTCTCCAAAGTTTTAGCTGGGAAACAATTAAAAACATATAGCTGAGGCATTCACACAGATGGTTACCCAGTTGGGTAATGAAATGTCTGCAAACTAATAGCGAAGCTCAGAGAACGTTAAGAACTCCACAGTTCAACCCAGATATTCTTTTCTGCAGAAGGCACTGAAATATGCTTGATGATAGTACTGCGATGCATGCAAATGAGGTTAATTTTAAGCTATCTTTTGATGTATCTTCACCTGGTACCTTGCCCATTGCAAACAGATGGATGATGATCAGGGAGTGGACCTTTTCAATAGTATTGATTCGTTACACTTTTATAACACTCAGTAATGGAGGTTTATCTGAATGATATACAGTATAATCATTTTACAGATATTATGAAGGGTCCTTGGTGCTCTCTGTGCTTGGTTGTTTTCTTGCACACATTTCATTACCCAAACTAGGTAACATCAGTGCTAGTAAAGAGTGGATGCAATTCTAAAACCCCACTCCTTACTAGCACTGATAATGTCACCTACTTCTTTTATCAGTAAAACGTATTATAAAAAGTCAGTTTTATCCCCCAAATTTAAGAATTGTGTACAAGCAATATAAAGTCCAATGGAGCATAGCAGACAAAATAAAAAACAGGAACGACAACGAAGAAGTTAGCAAATGCAGCATAAAATCATATTAATAAAGAAGTATCAAAACACTAAGTTTTAAGGTAGCTGTACCTAGGGATAGGCAGAATGCTCAATTTCCATTCTATGACATTTTCATTTGTAGTATTTTATTTTATTTATTTATTTATTTATTAAATTTATACCCCGCCTCTCTTCACCCCTTACGGGGGAACTCGAGGCGGCGAACATACAATAAAATCAGAGACAATAAAATTGATTTAATCAAATGTTGTGGCATGCTAACATCTGGGCAGCAGACTAAGTAGGCAAAATGTTACTTGGCCACAAGCTTGCCCATTATAGAAAGGACTATCCAATTTCTGTTTGAATTATACAAAACATTCCCAAAATCATGTACATAAAAGTTAGTATATATGATTTTATTTTTAAGTGAGCATTTCTCTTCTCTCCTCTGAATTGGTGATCACTTTCTCTTCTTTGGAAATGAAACTAAAAACCTGGTTTGACATTTTTTTTTATTCCACAGCTTGCTTAGTTACACCTTATGGAAAAAAATTTTTGCCAGGATTCACACAGCACATTAAATCATCAAACATGACTTACAAACCAGGGTGTATTATCAAGGGTGGACAACCATGACAACTTTACAACCTGTGGACTTCAACTCCCAGAGTTCCTGAGCCAGCCATGTTTGCCCAATATGCTAAGCAGAGGCAAAAAATAGTCATTAGTTTTAATATTCTCTTGCAAAAATGTGAACATGAACAATAGAGGAATTGTGAAGATTTTTGTGTAGTGAAAGGTTTTGCAGAATATGGGGTGGGATATGGTATGGTGTTTTTCACACTTACAACTATTGCATCCCCATGATCACATGCCTGAAATTTGGATGCTTGGCAATTGGCTCATCTTTATGATAGTCGTAGTGCTGTGTGATCACGTGATCACTTTTTGCACCCTCCCAACAAGCAAACTCAATGGGGATGCCAAATTCACTTAACTAGGTTACTAACTTGACAACTGTGGTGATTCATTTAGCAACCGTGGCAAGAAAGATCATAAATTGGGGCAAAACTCAATAACTGTTTTGCTTAACAGCAGAAACTTAAGGTTCGATTGTGGTCGTAAGTCGAGGCCTGCCTGTAATGAAGCACATGGTGCAGCAGCTGCAGTTCTGGAGGAACTGTCTGTGCCAACCAAATTTGAATATCCTCTAAGGACACTTTTTGGTAAACACAATACACTTCATGGCTAGCCAGTGATGAAATTAAATCTTCTCCAAGGAACAATTACCTAAGCTGTCCTCCCTTTCTTGTTCTTTTATTTGCTTGCCTGAATGAGGATTTTAGTGAAAACTTTCACTAAAAGGGGAGAGGAGGGGTAATGGGGCAAATTCTAAGGTCTAGGCTAAATAGAAGCTGGATCACTTTAGTATTTTCTTCCTTGCAGCCAAACTGTGGCAACCAAGAATAGATCCTGATGGGAAAGATAGGAGCATCTCTAGACCAGGGAGATGCTTCTAAAATATACTCTGCAGTGTAGGAACCTCTCTACGTTTACTTATGTAACTTCTATGTCTTTTCATAATCAAGTTTTCCCCAAAAGTTCCTGAGCAAATGTTGGTTTATAAAATACTCACATAGTTTGAAAATAGCTGAGATATATCGGTGTGTATCAGCAATTGTTACTGAGAAATGCTATTCCAGCTCATGTATCAAATTCTACAAAAATATTGGTTGCTGAATGTCAAACACCAAAGTGTCATATCATTAGGCATCCAATACGGACATGAAATATTGTTGAGTATATTCAAACCCTTAAAAGAATCCTAGAGATTATTCTAAAGGAAAAGTGTAAATAGCCACAGGAATTGCCACTGCCTCTAGCTGCAAGTATGGTTCTTATTTTCCTTTTTTATTTCCCAACACAACATATACTATCTCTCTCTTTCTCACATACACAAACACTCACACATCCCTGCTTGTTAGAAGTTTTTCAGTGGTTACAAGAGCATCCTGGGACACATTTTTTCATGGTCATTACACATGTTCCTTGATTGTGCTGCCTTTAAACATTGTGTAGGCATTGGAGTATCAGCCTTGGAAAAGCTGTCCCTGTAACAATATTTCCGAGTTTTCAATGCCACGAGTATCTGAATAAGCTATGTTTACTGGATAATGGGATGCGGTGGCTCAGTGGGTAAGACGCTGAGCTTGTCGATCAGAAAGGTCTGCAGTTTGGCAGTTTGAATCCCTCGTGCCGCATAATGGAGTGAGCTCCAGTTACTTGTCCCAGGTTCTGCCAACCTAGCAGTTGGAAAGCATGTAAAAATGCAAGTAGAAAAACAGGGACCACCTTTGGTGGGAAGGTAACAGCGTTCCATGCACCTTCGGCATTTAGTCATGCCGGCCACACGACCATGGAGACGCCTTCAGACAGTGCTGGCTCTTCAGCTTTGAAACGGTGATGAGCACCACTCCCAAGAGTCAGAAACTGACTAGCGCGTATGAGCGAGGGGAACCTTTGCCTTTACTGGCTCTACAACAGAGGTGGCCAACCTTGGCAATTGGCTTTGGAATTCTGGAAGCTGAAGTCCAATTGTCTACCAGAAGGAAAGAGAACAGTAACCTCCCATTTTTACTGGCCTTGGGAACTACTCCCACAAAAGCAAGAAAACGTCTAATTTTCTAAGCTTCTAAGGAAAGGTATAACTTATTGCACAGAGACCGGATGTAGGAAAACCTACAGCCACATTGGGAGTATGATTTTTTTGCCACTTCCCTTTCTGATTATGGCAATAAAATAATTTTCCCACAATTCCAAGGCAGGAAATACATGTATTCAGTACTGTAAATCCCAAAATAGACTTAGCATTGTTTTAAAATGCTAAGGAAAGGAAAAACCATCTACCAAAATATCACCAAAACCCAAGGGAGGAAACAACAAATCCCAGTGTTGCCCACATGTCTGGCACAGCCCTCCCAATTATGTATTATCATTCCACTGTCACAGTGTTCTTCTACCTTTCCCAAATCTATTAAGTGCAGTGTGGTTGCAACTTTGCCCACCCAGGAAATAGGGTTGCGTTTTCATTAGAGCAAGCAGAAACCTAGCCTCCTTTGCTGGCTCTTGCTTCATATCCTCATAAAGTAGCCAAACATTGACTGGAGGGGAGAATACTGTACAGGTAAGTCCTTGACTTACAAGCATTTGTTTAACAGCCCTACAAAGTTATAACGGTACTGAAAAAAATTGACACATGATCAGTTTTCACAGTTCACCATTTATACCTATGAAAAATGTTGCAGCATCCCCATGGTCAGATGATCAAAATTCTGGTGCTTGACAACTGGCCTGTGTTTGTGAGAGTTGCACTGTCCAAGGGTCATGTGATCACCATTTGTACCCTTCCCAGCATGCTTCCGACAAGCAAAATCAATGAGGAAAGCCAGATTTGCTAAATAACGTGATTCATTTAACTGTAGTTGCCGTGCTTGTGCAGAAAAATAAAACCGTGTCTTATATTAATTTTTGCTCCAAAAGATGCATTAGGTCTCATTTTGGGGGAACCATGGTATTTGCTTACCAACTATGGCAAAAAACAACCTCATCAAAAATCATTTAAGAACTGCCTTGTTTAGCAAGGGAAATTTTGGGCTCAATTGTGGTTGTAAGTTGTGGGCTACCTATGCCCGTGATGGCAAACCTGTGGCACATGTGCCAGTGGTGGCATGCAGAGCCCTCTCTGTGGGCACACAAGCCGTCGCTCCAGCTCAGCTTCGGGTCTCTGCTGCACATGTGAGAGGAGTGGGGCGCATGTGCTGGGGTTGTGTGCATATGCACGGATGTAGGAGGGTCATGTGTGCATGCATGAGGTACAGGCACATGTGTCACACACGTGTTGCATTTTGGGGATGCGCACGCATGTGTGCGCTTTGGGCACGGTGCCGAAAAGGTTAGCCATCACTGACCTATGCGGTAATGTAACACACTCTCTACATTATTTTTCTTTGCTACAATTATCTCTAGGAAATGCCTGATTTGAAAAAGATACAAATCACTGGAAGAAGAAACTGAGGCCAAGAGATAACTTTTCATTAAGGTCTTCCCTCCAAATTTCCATAATTTTCATAGGAAAACATTCTGTGACATTCTAGAGGCACAAAGCAACTAACAATTCAGTTGATTTCAGACAAACTGGCCTGGGTAGCAGTGATGATGAGTTATATTATCCAAGGTAGCAGAAATACTTCATACATACACATACACACTCCATCAATCTGAAAAAAATACACAAACTTCCATTTATCCTGAAGCTTACTTTCTCAGCCCGTTATTAACAAGACAGTTAAAATGACTTATGCTAATTTTACCGGCTATGGTTCTGAGTAGCGATAGTTGTAGTGTTTTCAGTTAGGCTGTGCTTATGCCTAACTACAATATAAAACCCAAACAATAAATGTTGCAAAACAGGCTACACCAGAATCAACAGTAAAACAATACCTGTATGGTAATCAATTTTAAGACACTATCTAATTCTTGCGCCACGATAATTTAAATTAGTTTCAGATTCACCTGCCTTCAAAGAGAACATTGCTTCTTTCTACAGGAACTGGGTTAGGATACTATAGTTATCCCGCCACTCTCCCACTCACAGCAACCATGACCCTGGTTTAATTATCAGATTCCCCTTTCCCCCAATGTGGCTGTTTTAAATTCTGCTTTGTTTCAATCCTGGTTAGCTGCCTAGAATTGTGCATGAGGTGTCTGTAAAAAGTTGGCTAAATAAAATAAATAAAATGTACTGCCGCTGAAAAGAAGCTATTTCAGCATCAAAAAAGGTCCAATGAAGAAGAGACGTTTTACGAGCTTTCTGAACCTCAGGAAACTCGACTCTAAACAGTTCAAGGGAGAGTCGGTTCCAAACAGCAGGAGTTGCAAGGGGAAAGCTCTTAAAAGGAGAGGTTGCCAATCTGACAGGAGAGAAAACTAAAGCAGCCCCTGATTGCGTGATTGACCCGAGTGCACAGAGCCTGAAATTGTAATCAAGCTATTGAAATAACTTGGGGTCTTTCAGCACAAATTGTCCAGAGGTTCAGCACACATCACCCCCCAAATCAATCAATCAACCAATCAATAAAAATATGTATCTCCAAATCAAGGGCTCGGAAACCCGATTGGAGGAATCAAGTGGGGGAATTGTGAATCTCCGTGGCTCCTCTTAGGTCGCTTGGGAGTTTGCTCCGGCCATCGAGGCGGCTTACATATTGATGAAACAAAAGATTTTCCCGGAAGGGAGTTCTTCTTCCATAAGGCTTGATTGCAGCCCGTTTGCCTGCATAACGTCGGGGGCCACTCCTTTTCTGATAAGATTGATGGGGAGCACGCGCAGCCCAGATGGCATAAATTCAACCGATAAAGCTCCCCTCCCTCCCTCCGTGTTTTTTTTTTTTTAATTCCCTGGCATGGCGAGATGAAGTGACAACTGACGTTTTGGGGTTTCGAGATTCCCGCGTGGCTTTTAAAGATGCCAGCATTGCCAAAAATAAATAAATAAATAACACCCCAACCCACCGTATACCGGTGCTATTGGCTCGATTTAAATCTGGTGCCCGTGAATCTGCTTAAGAGGCGCTCCCACTCCACCACCACCACCCCAGTTTGCACGCTACATGACGGCGAGGGGGAAAGCCCCTTCTGCCAATTGTTATCTGTATAACGAGGCTGATTTTAATTTTTTTTTTTTACAGTGTCTCCTCCTCCGCTGCAGTCCGCTCGCCCCGTTCGCAGGTTCTTTAAAAAGACACGTTACAACGTTTGCATCGCGCCGGGCGAACGTCCCCCGTCCCCGTCTTGGAAGAGATTCGGTTGGGGGATGGGGGACGGACCGCAATCTCGCGCCCTGCTGCGTCCCCGATCGCAGAAATCGGAATTGCAACCATGGCAAAAAAGGATCGCCGCGGCTGATTTTCTCACCCCATCCCCCCCCCCCCCACCCACCC
>JANHGC010010537.1:70513-82951 GCA_027560395.1 Boaedon fuliginosus | reverse complement strand
TACAGATTTTAACTATAACTGTAATCATAACCTCTTGAGACTTTCCCAACAAATAGAATATAAGCTCAGAAGATTTTTACTGTCCAAGCTTCAAACAAAAGGGAAGTTGTTTTGAACCTCTATTTTTGAGGAATGGGTGGGGCCAGGGATGGGTTTTTCTGGTTACCCGCTTCGTGGTCACGCTGCCAGATTGGCTGTCAAGAGTGCTGCGCGGGATCGCGTTCAAAAACTTTGTGGTGTTCTGCAAATATTCTGATCCACCAGCTGTGCAGTTGGATCTGTGCAGCAGTTTTTGAACGTGATCCGGCGCAGCGTGCTTTTGACAGACGATCTGGCAGCGTGTCCACGAAACGGGTAACCAGTGAACCAGGAGAAACCCATCCCTGGGCGGGGCCTCAAATCAGTCTCAACTCCTAATGACCGCCTGGACAAGTTCTTGAAGTTTTCTGGATAGGGGTTCAGAATTGATTTCCCTTTGACTGATTTCTCAGGCAGAGAGAGAGAGTAACTGGTCCAAAATCACCACCTTGCTTTGCGTCTAAGGTGGGGCTAGAAATCTCAGTCACCCACTTAATGTCTAAACCACGATATCAGACTGGCTCTTGCCAAGACTCGATGCTTACATATTAGAGTGCACCATGGATCCCAACATCTCCTGCCTTGCCTGATTTAGATGGCCCTTGGACATTTTAAAAAGTGCCAAGTGTGGGATTGCATTGCCTTATTTGATGTTTCCAAAAATTATAGTTTGATGTTTAGAAAAATTATCAATTCTGGTAATTCTGGAGGTGGAAGTCTACCAGGCTGTGATGCTTGGACCTATGCCTGGTCCTAACTTTGCATCAATATTGATCATGGTGGAGAATATTGTTGTTTTGCAACACTTCAAGGCCACAAGTTCCCCAAACCTGTTTTAGCCACTATATTACATTGGCAGGAGGAGTATAGATTTAGTTAGGGAGGGGTTATATAATTCCATGGTCAAACACTGAGGTTCTGTATCCTATTTCTGCAGGAGAGAGAATGGCAAAGCCAGGAGGAGGAGTCAAGCAAGGAACCAGTGTAGAGGCTTCACATAGTCACAAGAACTTGAAGTCCAAACCTCCTTAATTGCAGTTAAACCTTACCTAGTTTTATCCAGATGCAAACCTGTTCGAGGAGAATCTTATGCTTAGACTTGAACAATAAACCAGTAAATTTGTACAGTGTTGCAACGGTGACTCTGGATAGCTCAAAACAAGTAAAACAACTGAAAGAGTAAAAAAAAACCACCCAATACTGTAAAACTATCCTAAAGCCATAATTAAAAGTTCAATAAAACAATCACAGTAATGAATATCATACATCCATTTAATACACCCATTGTCAAAGCTCATGCCCAGGCACAATAGCACCACCAAATCTTCAGGCCTTTTCTAAAGAAATCAATGGCCACCCTGGCAGGGAATATTGGGACTTGCAGTTTTAGTATATCTGACAGAGAAGGCTGTAAGAGACAGTACTGCATTTTCTTATTCTGTACAAGGCAGTTTTCTAGGCCTTCTGTTCAGGATGCTGTACATTCCTGCTCTTTATACTGTACCACGACTATAGGTGAAACTGAATAAATGGGATTATGCAAAATGAACCATGCAAAATAAATAAAAATGATAATCTAAAATAGTAATAAATAAATACTGAACATTGCCTGCATTCTCTCTACTTTTGCAAAATACAACAGCTATAAAGTTGTTAGCAGCAAAAGAAGCAACAAGAGTGAAATTTGCTGACAAATATTTTTTACATTCTTTTTTTAGCTGGCAGTCAATAAATTTAGCAGCAGTTGGCAATCCGTATTTGACAAAGTTGTTAAGGATACAGGAGACAAAACTGCTATGATTTGCAAGTCTAATAGTTACTTTGGATATAATGCTCAAATGACTTTTCCCTAAAATTTTGATTTGTTCCATTAAATTAATTTTCATCTTAATTCACAAGATGACACTGCAATTCTCAGTGGAATATTTGGGAACAAATGTAGATTACAAGAAGCATGCATTATTTATAATGTACCAGGGATGCAGATATTTAAACAGAATGAGAGAAATGATTAGTCAGTCTTCAGAAACAAGGAGTCCCCAATCAACTCTAAGGAAGAAAAAATATGAATAAATGAAAACAAAATTACAGGAATCTTTATACTTTCTTTAGAAGCAAAAATATGCAATGGTCTGATTTTATTAAGCTATGAGAACTGGGAGTTCTAATTTGTTTCCTTATTAGAATTGCAATACTTTTGTGTTATACCAATAGTGGGAACACTAATTTGAGCTAATTTTGGAAAAACTAAGCAAAGTTCATACTTAGTACTTGAAAGGAGAGCCCAAGGAATTCCTGGGACTCTAGTCTGTAGTTTAGATTAGGAAACTGAAAAAAAATCTGAAAGTAATTGCAACCCCCTTTTCATACCATCGACCCCAAAACAATATGGACATGTCTGTGACCTACTCCATTAGGAGATCAGATCAGAAAATCAACTCCATAGGAAGGCTAAAACTATATTTATTGAGACTAACTACAATAATTACAACAACAGAATTCTGCAAAATTTTGCTGTACCTCCTCCTTTTTCTACTCTTTTGCCTGAGTTGGTTTCAAGCATTGCCTTGTTGCTTTGGACTTAAAAATGTTTGCCTAGGGAAATTATTACATATTTCCATCAAGATCATCTTCCTTGCTATGTACAGGATCAAACACAGAATTCACTCAAATCTTATAGCCTCACAACTACTTGACAATACCAGCCTTTTTTTTGCCACTCCTAACCAGGCGACTAATGCACTGGCTTCCATGTTTAGCCTACTTATGTTAAGGACTGCCATTCTGTCCCAGGACTGCTAATGGAGCAGGCAGGATGTTGTGCATGAACTGCAGAAGATCTTTCATTGCGATGGAAGACCAACGCAAAAGTAGTCGACAGCCACATAGGTCATTCTTCCATGCCCTGCCTAGCATCAGTTGATCCAGTCATTGTAAAACCACATGCATTATAGCTATTTAAATCCAAAAGCCTTTTGCTTCTTATCCATGGATAAAAGCAAACTGCAGGGATCAGCCTTCCTAGGAATCCTCCATTTGAAAATGAGATGGTAAGTTTTAGCAACTTGCAAGGACACCTGAAAGCCTCCACTCTCTGTATGACTGTTTCTTCCCTCATTGTTCTCCACTTTGATATGAGCTCACTGGATCTTCACCTGCATGTCCACCGCACCAAGACTTTACCCCCTTCAGTCTGTCCCTGCAATGAAATCATAAAACTACTTTGCATTTTTAATTAAGACGCCATTAAATGGGATAAAGGCACGTTTTTGAAATGGGATGCCTCCCAGCCTATTTTAACACTTCTTAGCGGGCAAGAAGATGTTGTTTTCAGAACTGTTTTCTGACTGTCTTGTTTGACCCATTTGTGATTAAATGTTGTAGAGGCATTTAGGAGGAAAAACCAGGGCTCCTCATTTTCATGCTTCTATGCCTTTCCTTTCTCTAACTCTGCTCCATTTGCCGTTAAGTGCTTCTACTCTGTTGCTTTCAAGTCATTTAAATTGCTTCCTCACAAGTTCATTTTCAAATTCTCAACAGAGCTTTCATTGCCGCAAAATACATGCATAAAACAGGTCTGCATCTTTGTCACAGAAACTAGCAATTGTTCAGGAGTTTGGTGGGTTAGTTAATTTCTGTACATGTGATTTATCACATCTTCTACAGTCATTCAACTAACAATGTGCCAACCTAACAGCATTGTGGATAGGCTTTATCTTCATCACAAAGGTCTGAGTGATGCTACCAAGAGATTGTGCATCTCTTCTCTACCAGTGATGGAAAGACACCCCAAGAAACCTCCATACCTAACAAAATAGCAATACTTAAGGTCATTCTTGCAAAGAGAAATGAAAGATTTGACACTTTAAAGCACAGAGGAGTCGGTATTGCACAATTTTGTATCTGCATTTTTTTTGGGGAAGACATTTTAAAACGTCTGTTAAAAAGACATAAAACCTTGCTGGAGAAATAAGGCATTTAACGCAACAGCAGAGTCTTGCACCTTTGCAGGGAAATTTAGCAGAGACGGCAACGAACCGCCTGTGGAAAAGCTACCTCCCAGGCACAAAAGCTCGGGCGCAGGAGAGCGCAACTCCAGGACTTTCCTTTCCTTTCCTTCTTCCACGGCAAAACAATGACATCATTGCTTGGCATGCCAGAATAATTGGTGGGGAATAACAGCGGCTTCAAGTTTGGGTGTTATGAAAGCTGCCATATTCGGTCATTTTTAGAGGGAGTTGAAAAGCCTTATTCCATCCTCCGGTGGAGATTTGCATTATTTCACTGACTTCGCAGCATTACAAGCCGGTTTTGTCCTCCTACTCATTCTGCAGAGGTGAAGCACAGACTCCCCGCCACCATGAACGTCAACCTCGACCGACCGCTTTATGTAACGTTGCATATTAGGGGTGGAGGAGTGGGGGGAATCGTTATTAAGCACCACGGGTTTAAAATATGCCATCGGTCGCCGGGAGGTGGCGCCGTCGAGCTGCTCCGAGTTTACCGATTTATTCCCTCCCTCCAGGCTCGCACGTGGCCCGCCACCTCCCGGGTGAAAAGCGGCAGCCCTCCTCGCGCTCGCTCCACTCGCCTTGTGCAAAGTGAGCCATGCCGTCCGCGCCGCGGGTGCGGGCCCACCGTAGACCCCAATGCACGCTCTCTGGGCAGTTCGGGGAAGCGTCGGTTTCAGCCACAGCTCCCGACGCCGCTGAAACGAGCCCTCGGTAACGGGCTGCAGGGGCGAGGCAAGGCACCCTGCAGAGGAACAAGTGGAGACGGTAGGAGGCTTTCCTCCCGAGGCGGAGGATGGCTGCGAGGGACGAGCCCAGTTGAGAAGAGGCGTTCGAGGGATGCCCCATTGCTCCTGAGCTGCTGCTGAAGAGGTGGAAGGTTTTGTGCGGGGGGTTTTCCTTGGGAGGTGGGGCGCCGGGGGATTCCTGCACCAACCCAACCACGCGCTTCTCTGCATCTGCTCCAGGACCCACCCAGTCCGTTTATCCCGGAGCTTTGGTGAGGGCACTTTATTGCCCCTCTGCTCCGCCCCGTTGCTCGCAGTGTGTGTGTGCGCGCGCGCTCGCCCTGGGTGCGTCATCCAGACAGTTGTGCTGTACTTTACTCTCCTCCGGGCTCTTGTTCTCAAATCGTCCCGCCTGCCCTGCCTTCTCCAAGGGAGAAGGGTGCGCCTTGTCATCTGGGGAAGATACGACTACCGCCGCCGATGGAATCTGTTTTGCGACGGGCGCTTCTGCTGCCGGTTCTTCGTGGGGCAAGGAAGCCGCCGTTCCCATTGTATTTGATTGGACGCCTGTGAGGGCGCCCCCCCCTTTCCAGGATCTTCTGGAAGGTGACTCGAGTGCCGCCTTTTACGATGATGTCCGATGCCACTTTCTACCCTTTGCCCCAGTCGCTTGAGTGTACGCGTGGCTGATCGTCCAAGAAGAAGGACGAGGTCCCCCCGGTCCTCTGAAGGAAGATCACCTTGCCCGAAGGGGCCGCGGTGAAACTACAGAATTCCAAGTTGACTTTCGGTTGAACTAAGGCTGAAGATCATCGCTCGGGTTTGCTGAGCCGTGAAACTACCGAACTCTTCCGCCCCCATCCCCGAGAAAGATACGGAGAGGCCAGGAGAGAAAGTGACTGAAGGATTTTTGTTGACCTCAGAATGCTCCACTCCACCTTGGGAGACTCTCCTTTCTTCTGAACAAGAGCTGGCAGAAGAAACTTTGGGAGAAGGAAGGGCTGGCTTTTCTCTTTACACAGAAACTCTTGTTGCTGGATTCTGAAAGCTGTTTGAATCCCCTGCAGACTCAGTTGCCTACCTGGCACAGAGGAGCAGTTGTATTGGTCGAGGAAGGGGGTTATTTAAGGCCCCCCGGGGATTGAGGGACAGGTCCTGCTTAAAGAAGAGACTTCAAGGCTACCCTTGCCTCATTTCACCTGCAGAGGTGCTCAGAGCAAGCTTGAGGATTTTTCCCCGAGGGTACGTGGAAGCTGCATCTTTCGTGCTGTGACATCAGGAAAAACTTTGCCCACCAAAATGTCCAAAGTAGCAGCTTCCAGTGGAGCTGGAACATCGGCAGCATCAGAGAGTTGTGGGGCAGGGCAGGCCGAAGATCTCTCCAAGGTGTCTGATGAGGACCTGCTGAAATGGAGCAAAGAAGATCTTGTTCGCAGCCTTCGTAAAGCTGAGTCAGAGAAAGTGAGTGCCATGCTGGATCACAGCAACCTCATCCGTGAGGTCAACCGCCGCCTGCAGCTCCACCTGGGCGAGATCCGGGGGCTTAAGGTAAAAAGATGCTTGCAGGAAAGGAAACTGGGAGGGTGGGGGGAAAGCAAAGGAAGGGTGAAAAGATCTTTTGGTCCTTGCAAATCACTATGCAGCTGTGTAGCCCCTTGCAGAAAATCCAGGACCATATAGACTGCTATCATGAAAAATGGTAGGGATGGGCAAACTAGGTAAGAGATTTTGTTGTGAAAAATTGTTGTGTGTGCTTTAGTTCTGGTCCTCTAAACAAATGCCTAGATTTAAGTTTGTTTTTCTCCACCTGAAGTTCTCTCAGGTCACTGGGACTAAAGCATCCAGAATTCCCAGCCAGCGTGCTAGTAATAATAGGCACAGGATTAGGTTATGGTGGAAAAATTGCTGAATGTCCTTTGTAACTTCTGAATGTTGGATTTTGGGATTCTAATAAAAAACAAGTGGACCCCACAAACTGCCTATCCCTAAACAAAGATAGATCATAAGTTGGTGGATATTGTGCAGGAGAACTTCCCTGTTGGTTTAGCCTCACAGGGTGTTTTCTTCCACTCTCTCACCCTTAATTATATGTGAAAATACAACCTTAGATAACCCACCATTGTTATTATGCCCTTGCCAGAAAAGATTTCTGTGGACCCAGGCTCAGATAAGAGACGCAATAGCAGAAGGTCTCTTGTGTGTTTACAAGGTACAGTTTTGTTCAGTCTTTCTCAATCTCAGCAACACTTTAAGATGCGTAGACTTCAACTCTCAGAATTTCCCAGCCAGCCTGTTAACATACATTTTAATTATTACATGTGTTGAGTATACATGCAGATATTTCATTGCTTGATCAGTGTAAGCCGCCTCGAGTTCCCTTTGACCGGGGAAATAAATCAAATTAATAATAATAATAAAATAATAAAAATAAGGAGCGGAGTGGTTCTTGCTTGCAAACCTATACCTAGCGTTATTCATTTGGTTTACTGTAACTGTATACTGCCACATTAAAAAGATGCTTCCTGGATGTTTACATCCTAAAAACATAAAAACACGATAAACCTAAAATCAAAATAAACGAGAAATTTCTTTATGTATGTATGTATGTATGTATGTATGTATGTATGTATGTATGTATGTATGTATGTATGTGTCTGTGTTACACAGTGAAATGCTTAACATTGAGATTGTTACAGTATGTACTAAGTTCTGTTGGTGTAAAGTATTAGTTTCAATTTGTAGCTTATCCTGTCCAAAAATATTTGGAGAGCATAGCTTGAAAAGGTACCCTGTTGCAACCAGGCAGAGTGAAATCGTTTATTGAGTTACTGGCAATTGTTTATATCATGCCTTCCAGGATACTGTCTTCTGAAGCAGCCTATAAATACCAGAAAGATATTCTTTGCTGTTTTAATTAATGTATTCAAACAATGAAGGGTCCTTCCAACTGGAAAGTTGCTGTAAAAGGCCCTGTGGGAAGAACAGAAGGCAGCTCTTTAATAATACCCTCCCTGTGGGCTGCTTTATCTCCTGAGTCTTTTATATAGTGATTGCTGGTAGGCAGTCCTGCATCTGGAAAGGCCAGTCCAGTAGGAGTAGGCACTTGACCTGATCATAACCACCTCCTCAACAGTCCTCACCAATATACACCTAGTTTTGTTTTAGACCATTTTGGCAGTATTGATTTTTAAAGGTTTCTAACACTTTGTAGCCATTGTTAAAGCAATATTAACCCCACCCTCATTATCTTCCTGAGTATCAGGATAGATAAACCATTCTATAAAAGACTAACCTAGAAATAGCTTTAAACAGCTCCCTAAAAGTCTGTAATGGGGACAGTACTCTTTAAGTACCTTTAGCTGATCTTGGCTGGTTAGGAAAAGTTAAGCAGGATTAGAGATGATTACTATTTGGAAGGGAGATCACAGGGAAATCTCAAGGTTAGGCGGTGAAGTTGAAAAAGCAGCAGCAAGAGTTTTCTGAATTTGGTGCAAAAAATACAGAAGTCTAAGCTTGACTCAAGGGAGTGTTTTCATTTTAGTCTATGGTGGGTAAGTACCAAGCCAGTTTTAGCTGATATTAGGAAAGATAAGATAGGTCTGATCTGATTAATTCTTAGTTGGGAGAACTATACCAATACATGCCACAGGGAATAACCTTGACTGGGGGGTCAAAACAGCATCCCAGAAGGATCCTGAAGCAAAAGGATATGTCTGGGAAGATATCAGGAGTTGAGATTTATTTCTGGAAGTTTTTTCCCCTCTTTGTATATCTACATTATTTTTAGTGGTTGAAATTCAATTTGTAAACCGCACAGGAATGAGACCTGGCTTCCCTCCTCCTTTGAAAATGGTCTGATTCCTTAAAGTACAAGAGGCTGTGTTAATTAGTAAGCAAAGATTGTGAAATCGGCAGTATTAAAATATGTAAAGGTTTCTTTTCCAAGTCAGCATAGCAATCTTTTCTGTAAGAATTGGTCATGTGGCAAGTGACTTGCCTTTGCCTCCTCCAGGGAAGGAGAGGCCTTTCCCTAAGCACTTGGAGCATTATCAGTGCAGCCGGTTGAAGAGGTGCTTTAATGCAGTAAGTGACCTACGCCTGAAAACAAACGTCCTAGGAAATGTGAAGTTACCTATCTCAGTGGGTAGCAATTTCACAGCACTTAAATATTTATTTTTTATTTTATTTTATTAGATTTATACCCCGCCTCTCTTCACCCCAAAGGGGAACTCGAGGCTAGAGGAATGGCTGCCAATCAACTAGAGGAATGGCTGCCAATCAACTAGAGGAAGTTATTCAGTTGAATATAGGAAGTGATATAGGAAGTGATGAATCATTAAGTGGCTTGCCAGACCTTGTGTGATAAACCAGGTTAGAATCCCAGCCAGATGATCTCCTTATAGAATTAGTTGCATTAATTACATTAGTGCATATACAGACAGGAGAGGGAAAGGCCAACAAATTGCAGCCGCGTGAGTGATTGAGGGTGTACCTTGGTGCACCCATATAACACCTATCCTCCACGAGCTGCACTGGTTGCCAGTGGTCTTCTGGGTGCAATTCAAGGTGCTAGTAATAACTTTTAAAGCCCTACATGGCTTAGGAGCAGGGTACCTTTAAGACCGCCTGCTGCTACCTTATGCCTCCCAGCGCCCAGTTAGGTCGGCTTGCTACGGGTCCCGTCGGCCAAGCAATGTCGGCTGGCGGGCCCCTGTGCTAAAACCTTCTCTGTGGCAGTGCCAGCCCTTTGGAATCAGCTCCCCCCTGAGATTAGGACTGTTTCCACCTTGTTGGCCTTCCGAAAAGCCACGAAGACCTGGAATTAATTACCTCCCCCCTTTTTGAATGTTGGCTTTTTTGAATGTTTGGCTGATTGTTTAGTATTTTAATCTGTATTTATTGTTTTTATGATATTGTTGTGAGCCGCCTTGAGTTCCCTTTGACCGGGGAAATGAGGCGGGGTATAAATCAAATAAATAATAAATAAATGATGGAAGCTGTGACCTCATAATCCAAGCCCCATTCAATTTGTATTTCTTTGGCCTATTGGTCATTGAACAATCTTCTCTCTAATGATCTGGATCCTTTTAGGCTTCTTGTGCTTCAGTTAAATCCCCAGGAAAGATTTGGGGAAGGAATCTCTTTTTCAGTAGTGGTGCTATTATACACAAATATTTCCAAAACATTTGATGGCTTATATAGAACAATACTTGAGGGAATACTTAAGAGATAAAAACTTTCATCCAGTTTTGGTCACCACAATACAAAAAGGATGTTGTGAGTCTGGAACGAGTACAGGGAAGAGCAACAAAGATGATTAGAAT
This sequence comes from Boaedon fuliginosus, assembly GCA_027560395.1. NCBI lineage: Eukaryota > Metazoa > Chordata > Lepidosauria > Squamata > Lamprophiidae > Boaedon > Boaedon fuliginosus. The sequence goes on along the minus strand of JANHGC010010537.1, from coordinate 72,811 downwards.
ACTGGATGCTAAAGCATATTAAGAATGATTCCAAGAATTATGTACGTCTAGTTTAAAGAAAGGGATGACTAATGGTGACATGATAGCAGTGTTCCAATATCTAAGGGGCTGCCAGAAAGAAGAGGGGGCGGGGGTGTCAATCTATTTTCAAAAGTACCTAAAAGTAGAACTAGAAGCAATGGATGGAAACTAATCAAGCAGAGAACCAACCTAGAACTAAGGAGAAATTTCCAGACATAACAATTCATCAATGAAATGACTTGACTCCAGAAGTTGTGGGTGCCTCAATGCTGGAGGTTTTTAAGAAGACATTGAACAACCATTTATCTGAAATGGTATAGGACTTCTTGCTTGAGTAGGGGTTTGGACTAAAAGATCTCCAAGTTCCCTTCCAATTCTGTTTATCCCATCCCATCCCATCCCATCCTCTCTATTCTATTTTTGTCACCTTACATGTAGAACAGTTGACAGAGAAATCTGGTGAGCAACAGTCAATCGATACATCAAAGTGGATTGTTAATCCATGTGCATAATTGTTACTGTAAGGACAATATTGCTAGAGATTTCTTTATTCTGCACACAGGCCCTCCTCTAAAGCTCTTGAGAAATGGGGAGGGCAGGGCCGTAACCGGGTGAGACGACGTGTTTCACAGAGGGCTCTGTGAAACCGCCAATATTCCAGCCGTTCAGGGGTCCTCAAGGACCTAATTTGCCCTGTAGGCCACACTCTGGTGACCAAGCAGAGGAGAATGCCAACTCCCTGTTTGGTCCCGGAAAAGTTGCCCTGCCTGATAGCGAAGAAAAGCAGCCACCCTGAGGTGCTAAGAAGCTTGGGCAGCTGCCGGTGGAGGAGAACTGGAAAGTGAAATTGTGAAGAGCAAACAGAGGCTGTGGAAGGGTGAGAGAAACTTTTCTTGCTTAACAAAACCCTTAAAAAGTGACCAAATTCAAAGTTACTCCGGAGATTTGACTGAATGGCAAATTGCTGCTTCGGTGGGAAACAAAAAGGGAAGTGACTGTGATTTTTTTTGTTTGTTTCAAAACGAGCTGGCTGGAGGTGAAAGGATTGTGATAAAATGTCGGCGAATAGGGAAGCAATACTTGATAGAATGCTCTCTGACTTTTCTAAAATGTCTGCCATCTGCATAAAAATGCTTGATTTGATTGACGAATCAATAGAAGATGCAGAGAACATTACTTTAAACTTGCTAATTAGCACCAACGAATTTAGGCATGATGAAGACATGGCAGATACAATTGACTGTATCAGTTGAGTGGAAGAGAAGGGGCAAAAAGATAATCTGCTGCAGCACTTAGGAGCCAAAGCGCAGCACTTGAAATTCTTTCGAGATGAGAGAAAAGAGTTTTTAACAGGGGAATCCTTGGAGTCGGTGGAGGAAATGGATAATTACGTTCAGGCTTTGAAATGTAGAGGCTGGATTGCTCCTAACAAGATGGAAGTTGAGCCAGAAGAGGAGATGCTGGCTGACATAAACCACCAAATGGAAGATACACGATGGAGCAGGAAAGGCAGATGGACATTTTGAATCAGCTAAAGAGACAACGAGAAGCGGACAGAGGCGGTGACCTGAGGCAAATTACAAGAATGAGTTTATGGACATTTGATGTTTGGAGAAAGAAGAGAGATGATGGACGAAGGGAGCTGTCAATTAAGATTACATGAAATTGGATTGCAAATTAAATTAGGAACAGGTTAGAAAGAAGAATAGTATAGTAATAATTGTTCATAGAAGGTCTTAGAGTTAAAGTTTGAAGAATTAGAATTTTAGATCTGAGACAATGCTATTGTATAACTTTAAATAATTTTAAGTAGTATAAGGATATTAGGTTTGTGGTTTAAAATTTTTGGATTAATTAAAAGTGTGTCATAGAATGGAAAGAATTGAGATAATGCCATTGTATAATTCTAAATAATATGAGGATAATGACTTTAAAGTTTTGGACTAAATAAGAGTATGATGCTGAGGAATTAAATATGTTGAAAATTTAATAAACTAGGAATATGATGGTATAGATTATGAGGGGAATGTGTATAGAAGGCATTAAAAGTTAAATGGATTACTAGAAAATTAGGTAATAATTTGTTAAAAATGAATTATAGACTACAATTATAAAATTATAGAATGGGAAATTATATGTGAGAATAGATAACTGATAATTCAGGAATGGAATGAAAGATGATGTCGAAGTATTGAATGAAGTAGTGATATATTGAATTAAGGTATAGGCAAGACTGAGATATATATATATATATATATATATATATATATATATATA
>JANHGC010010537.1:51746-70413 GCA_027560395.1 Boaedon fuliginosus | reverse complement strand
GCTGCGTTGCTGAATATATTGGATAAATTTGAAGAAACAGCTTTGGAAATTAAAGGCTCCATCTCGGAAATGATGATCAAACTAGAGACTCTTTTCTCTTTTGCTTCTTCTCTGATGACAGGGATTTTTTGGTTGCTCCTGATTTGCCTAGATTCTCCTGAGCTGAATTCTGAACAGGTCATTGGGAGGCTGATATGAGGGAAGGGCTAAAGAATCTTTCCCTCTTATTGTTCCCTCCCTGCCTTGCCTCTCCCATCAGGCATCTTTTATTACACAACGTTGAACCAACTCTTGATTGAGGTGTCTTGCCTCACTAGCTAGGTCCTCTGCCAACCCTTCTTTGAACTGCTCAATCAGGACTAAATCATTCCATCCCACATTGCCAGCAAGTAATTTAAAGTCCGAAATACATAATCTGTCCCTGATTTAGCTCCTCTGTCCCTGCTTGAATAGTCATGATTATTTGTATGGCCAATCCCCAAAATATCCTCTGAATTTACACATGAAGTCTTGATAGTTCAACACTGCATAATTGCCCTCAATGAACAACAATGTCCACTTTGCTGTTGTTTCCTTTTCAGCACAATTTCAGCACAAAACTCAGTGGGAAATGCCACTGGCCTGCCTGCCATAAAAAGTGCACGTTGATTTCAGTGTTGGTATTCATTTTTTTTACTACTGGTTCTGTGCACGTGGCTTGGTGGGCATGGCTATGCTGTTGGCCAGTCAGAAGTGGTATTTGCCAGTTTTGGCCAATCAGTGGTATTTGCTGGTTCTCTGAATCAATCAAAATGTATCGCTACCAGTTCTCCGGAACCTGTCAGAACTGGCTGAATACCACTTCTGGTTGAGTTGTGAAAGTATGGAATTGACCCTGGTCCTCTCTAAACCTCTCCAGCGTACTTCCATAGGAAGACCGAAGCATTGGCTGGGCTCTACAAATTGTTGCTCTTCCATGGGTTGGAGCAAGTTCTGCCTCAGCTGTTGTGTTAGTTACACCGTGGTATTTTGCAATTTGGTCATCTCTTCATTTCTTTGCTTCAAGTGTTGCAGCAAAATTTCTTCCAGATGCTCTGCAGATAGCAGTTCCTTGAGAATCAGAGACCATTCCTGAAATTTCTGCCTTTGGAAGAGAATAGGAGATTTATAAGATGTCAGCCTTGTTGGCCTCATGGGGTAATTTAGATAGGAATCAGAACCAGATAGCTAATATTACTTTATTGTAAAGCTACATTGACAGAGTCTTGCAAGTCTGGAAGTACAATCCTTCCCTCCTCTCCTTCACTCAGCTTGAGAAATTAGAGAAGGTCGCTTTTACGTCCCTTGATGGCCCACCATCCAGTTGTTATGTTGTCTTTTATATGACTGTTCCCTTTGCTCAAGGTCTTTCCAACGTCCCATTATAGGGCCAATCTATTTTTTGCCTAACCTATTTTATAAATTTTATAAAATAAACAAAAATTAAATGGGGTCAGGGAATTATGCTTGGCATATTGCCCTATCTGGAAGAAGTATGAATGTAACTTACTTTTAGTAGTAATAATATTAATAAAGTAATTTCATATTGTTCTTTGAGAATATCCATCTAGGATCTCTCTGTGGCTTATACTATGCAATTGTATTTAGTAATAAATGAGTAATCTGGGAAAGATTGTGAACCTGGCAAAGGGTTTTCTGCTGATAAAGCTTGTCATAAATACATCCCCAAAGTGAATAGGACAATCAATTTTAAAAGCTTTCTTTACATCATGCTTTCATACCCCCAAGTCAGGGTCTTTTTTTTTTTTTGAGAAAGTAACAAAATGCCACTGTCACAACTTTTAGTGAAAATTTCCTGCCTGGTCACCTGGAGGCAAAATCAAATGCAAGTAAGTACAGCTCTGGCTGATCCTGTGTGTGCAGACCTTTCAGAATAGACTCTTGATGGGGAAAGCCTTTCCGGGCTTCAGCTGGAAGTCTTTCAGCCACACTACAGTATGCCAGGGAATGAATAGAACTGCATTCTGCTCCTGAGCTGTGGCTCTTTCCTCTTTTATAATATACCTTCTGTGCTGCTGTTTGGGCCTTAGCATGCCTGATTTATGTCATAACTTGAAAAGTCTGGAAAAAGTCTCTTGTTCTACTTTCTTATTGTTACACTGACTCCCAGTTTCCTGATGTGTTTATGAGAGGCAGATTATTTAGTTTTAATCCAATAAAAAGAATCAGGGAGAAAAAGCTGATTTTTCTAGGTGTCTGTCTCTCTGTCCGTCCACTCACCCACCCACCCATTCACCCACCCACCCATTTTCTATCATAGATCATGTATCTATGTCTGCCTGCCTGCCTGCCTGCCCGCCCGCCCATCCATCCATTCAACCATCCATCCATCATCTTATCTCTTTGGCTTCTATTAGCAATAGCACTTAGACATATATGCTTCATAGTACTTTACAGCCCTTTCTAAGCTGTTTACGGAGTCAGCATATTGTGGTCAACAATTTTGGGTCTTCGTTTTACCCATCTCGGAAGGATGGAAGGCTGAGTCAACCTTGAGCCTAGTGGGATTTGAACTGCCAAATTGCAGGCAGACGACAGTCAGTAGAAGTAGGCTGCAATACTGCACTCTAACCACTGTGCCACCGAGGCTCATATTGATCACTGATCTATTGATCACAGAAAATCCAAATATGTATTGACTTCTGTTCCTTTCCTTTTTTCTTAATCTAAAAAAATCAGGCTAATAAAGGTGCAGCTAAATAAAGGAAAAGGTCTGAGAAGGAAAAGGTAACTCCCCTCTCGCTTATTTCCTATCTCATAAACACCTGTTTGGGACCTGTTTTTAATTGGAAGCTGAGGTGAGAAAACTAAAGGAAAGTGAAAAAGCAACTCAAGAAGGGAAATTTGAGCAGAAAGATAAATAGAAAAGAAAGGAAAAGAGAAAAATGCTTCATTTTTATTCTTGGGAAAAAAGTATGTTTTGCATAACATAAGTAGCTTTCCCCAACAAGATGTCCTCCAGATAGGATAGATTTAGAATACCAACTAAATGCTACCGTATGTCATCTAACACATCTGAAAGACTATACTGAAGTATTGGGTACATATCAAATCCTAAGGGAAAAAATAGGAATGATGCCACATCTTTGCATATAATATTCAACTTTTGTTAGGAGGATTGTGTGGTAATGTTTGAGGCAGAGAAATAGGCGTTACTTGAGAAGAGGCTTTCCTCTGGAGCTTCTGTTCTATTTTGAAATGGGACAAATCACCTATGAGTGCTAAGGGGACATCATGAAAATAGTATCATCCAAGTCTTCTGATTGAAGCAATGATGGTAAAGGTTAAATTCTTCCTTCAATACAGAAAATAGCTTGCAGGTTAAATTCTTCTTTTAGTACAGAAAATAGCTTGCATGTCCCTGTAAAGCTGATGCTATATGTATTTAGAAAATAATCCTACACACTAAAGCAAAATATTTATTTAACACCAGAACTAAGTCTCAGGAATGAAAGAGAAACTATCTTTTATCTTTTTTAAGAAATCAATTGTCTCCCCAGCCTTCTTCCCAGTTTCTTTTTACTTTCAAGACCAGCCATGGTATAAACTTCAGAAGGAACAATGAAAGAGGGAATTGATCCCAATTCTATTTTCTGTTCTCTTAATACCTACTATTATACTGAAGAGGGAGGAAGAAAAGGCTTGAGATTTTTATCAACTTCATAGCTGGAAGGAAAATTAAATACCTGTTATATGAGGAAGATGGGAAAACAACACAGATTTTTCTTCCTGAAGATAGACAGTTGAATTTAACTTTCGTTCCTTACCTCTTTCAAAGGAATTTTCAATGAACTTCTTGACAGTCTGACTGCAAAACTGTTATACAGGCTCTTAGTGATCCATTATGGTCAGGATCAAGTGATCCATCTTTGCTGATTCTTAGTCCTCTTCTCCCAGAGTTCCTGCTGTCACCAGTCCTCTTGTACATTTTCTCTGTTGGTTAATAACAAGGAAAGGATAGCTAAATCTTTTACACTATCTTCCACTTTCTGAGGGAGAAAATTGGCAGCAGCATTTGTTTACAATTTTTGGAAAGACTACTCCAGAGAATTTGTCTCCCAACAGAATAGTGACCTCTTCCACCATCACTATTGTTATATGCCTCTGAAAGAGCTGCAGCTTGTTAGAGATCATAATTCACACCTTAAATAGGCAGGCAGTATTGGCCATCAACAGTGTTTTTACTTTTATTTGTCACTCCATTTATTTTTACCCAGATTATTTCTAGAGTATCTCCAAGTTGATCCATTTGGATTTCTCATCAGATATAGATACTTTTAGGAAAGAGTGCACTTCCTATGCCCTTCTATGATTTCCATTTCTTTTGAACAAATGGTGTACTTAGATTGCTACTTTCTAATTATTGAAGTCATCTCACCAGGCCTCTGTTGCTACACCTAGTAAATACGTTAATCTTCCTCTAGAAGGAATTTTGCCATGGTGGTTAAGCAACTCACCATGGTTGTTAATTACACAGTCATTAAGTGAATCTGGCTTCCTCCATTGACTTTGCTTTGAAAGGCTACATGGGAAGGTTGCAGAAGATAATTACATAATCCTGGGATGCTGAAACCATCCTAAGAGGCATGCTGGTTGTCAAATGCCCAAGTTTTGATCACATGATTGCAGGAATGCTGCAATCTGCAAAGTGCAAGGATCGGTTGTAAGTCACTTTACCATTGTAACTTCAATCAGTTGTTAAGTGAATAGTTGTAAAATGAGGATTACCTATAGAATCTCATCTCTTACCATCTGGCAAAGTAAATGCCATTCTAAGCAGATGTTCCAGTCTTATGATTTCTAGTTTTAAATGCAGTACTGAATAGGTGACCTACAATTCTTCCTCCTTGCAGTCTGCCTGCCAGGTTCTAGTACCAGACAGCAAGTTGCTACCTCAAAGATTTGATGCAACATTTTCTTGAGGGAGAGATGCTAACTTTGGTGTGTAGCAAAATGAGATTTTCCCAGTCCCTCCTTTTTTGTTCATTTGGAAAGTGCAGTCAGAACTCTGGGAAAAAAGGAAAATCTGTGCCAAAGCTTTGGGGAGAAAAAGGGCACTAATATTATTCTCTAAATTCTGGTTAAAGTTGGACTTTGCAGAAAGAAGGATTTTCCAACAAATTGCACATAGATAACATCTCTTCAAGAGTTCTCAAGAGGAATAGGAAAAAGTTAAGTACTGAGTTTCTTTTTTCTTCTGTATCTGATGGTTAATGCTGCATTGTCTCTGGCAACTATTCTGTACAAGATCACTGATAGTATTTTTATGTGCACATCAGAATGTCTGGTAAACTGGAAGGTGGCCAGCATCTAACATCAGGTCTGTTAGAAGGTTATCTTTTGCTGTATATTTTCCATTGGAAAAAAAATCTGTTTCTAAAAATAAAAAAGGTCTGTTCGTTTTAATGCTGCCTGTTTGCTATGGGCCCTCTCTGTCTTAAATGTTGGAGTTAAGGAAGACAACAGCTAAAGGGCTCTCTGGAAATTTAAACAATAGTAGCAATTACTACCAAAAAGATAAACTAAGACAGAACTAGGATGTGTAAATCCAGAGAACTTCAAGCAGAACTTTGAGACCTCTAGATTTTTATCCTGAGATCATTGCTGCTACATGTTCTATTCTCTCTTTCTTGCTCTTTCTCTTTCTCTCTCTCTCTCTCTCTCCCTCTCTCTTTCTCTCTCTCCCTCTGTCACTGCCCCCACCTCTCCCACGCACACACATGCTTTTGAAGAGTCTTGTTGAATATGTTGGAGGAATAGGTAGATTTAGTACAGGGATGTCAAACTCAAGGTCTGGGGCCCAGATCTGGCCCATGGGGTACTTAGATCTGGCCTATGGGGCCACCCTGGAAACAGCGAAGTACTGGCCCACAGTGCCTCTGCCAGTGAAAAAGGAGCTTGGGAAGGCTGTGTGTGGTTCTGGAACATAATACAACTTGAGAAAACAAGTATATTCATCTAAATGTAATTATAATATATATAATGATTCCTGCAAAAATAAAATCACATGTTTTTCTTGGAAGGAAATTATTTTTATAGCATGTTTTAGAACTTTCCCTTTTAGAAAATTTGGAATCTCTCTCTCTCACACAGAGATGCTCATACATTCAAACATTTGTTGCTAATATTTTAGCCTGTAGGGATAATACTGTTTTTTTTTAAAAAGATTGAACTTGCAGTCTATTAGCTAATTAATAGGTCTAATTCAAGGTACCTTTAAAACCCTACATGACATGGCACTGGGTTATTTGAGGGACTGCCTTTCCCTGATTTCATTTGCCTGTCCCATCTGATCCAACAGAATAGGTATATTATAGTCGTGTGCTACAGTTTGTGGGTCCTAGGTTGCAGGCATTTCTGCTGTGGCCCCACACTGGAATCTTCGTTTCCCAGGTGAGGATGGCACTGCTAAACTTCTGAAGGTCCTTCAAGACTTGGTTATAGCAAGGCTTGGGAACCTCAGGGGATGGGTGACCCTAATGAGGTGGCTGTATTACTATTAACATCCTTTGTCTATCATTCTTGTTTTAGCTATTTTTATAGTTTTAAAATGTTTTAATACTTGTTAACAGTAATGATTTTAGATACTTAAATGCCAGAGTCAATTGGATTGAAATGAGTGGCTATAGAAATTGATCATTGCGTGACTGATTGATTGTTTTAATTTTTTTGTACGTTGCCCAGAGTTTCTTGTGAGACACACATAATATTAGTATTATAAAATAACAAGTGGCTCTCCAAATGCCATTAAACTATAGATCCCAGGTTCGTTCATGCTGGTTTCACTGCTGGGGGATTGTATTTCAGTAGTGGCTGGAGGACCATAAGTTCCCTGTGTTTGTACTAAAATTAGGAAAGACAAGAAATAATGATTTGGAAAGGAAGTAAAATAGTTCATGAGAAAAAAGAAGACTTCCAAAAAGAATGGACATGGTACCTGAAAATCTAAATATTCAGCAATCTTGCATAGGCCTCGAATAAATACAGCATTGCTAACCCAAACTACATTAATGATGTCCTTTGGAGTTTCTGCTGTTATAACATTGTCTTATGCAAATGTTGATTAGATTTGTTTTTTCTTCCCTTGTGTTTTGAAGGACATCAATCAGAAATTGCAGGAAGACAACCAGGAGCTACGAGACCTTTGTTGCTTCTTGGATGATGACCGGCAGAAAGGCAAAAAAGTATCCCGTGAATGGCAGAGGCTTGGGAGGTATAGTGCTAGCATGATGCATAAAGAGGTTGCCTTATATTTGCAAAAGCTGAAGGAACTGGAAGTAAGGCAGGAAGAAGTTGTGAAGGAAAATTTGGAACTGAAGGAGCTTTGTGTCTTGTTGGATGAAGAAAAGGGTGGTGTTGCTGGCTGCCGAAATTCAATTGATAGTCAAGCCAGTCTTTGCCAATTAAATGCCACAAGTACATTCATAAGGGATGTTGGAGATGGGAGTAGTACCTCCAGTACTGGGAGCACTGATAGTCCTGATCACCATAAGCACCATTCAAGCTCAAGTCCTGAGCACCTCCAGAAAACAAGGAGTGAGGGAAGTCCTGAACATCAGAAGCACCGGAGTGCTAGTCCTGACCACCTCCACAAACCTCGAAGTTCTGGAAGTCCTGACCACCAGAAGCATCTAAAAGGACCAAGTCCAGAGCATCATAAAACCTTAACCAAAGGTACTTCAGAGCAGCAGAAGCACAGTTGTAGCAGTCCAGAAACACTGCCAAAGCACATGTTGAGCGGGAGCCCAGAACACTTTCAAAAGCATAGGCCTGGGAGCAGTCCAGAACACCAAAAGCACAGCAGCAGTGGAAGCCCTGAACTTCTTCAAAAGCATGCTCTGAGTGGAAGCTCAGAACACCTCCAAAAAGTGAGGGGCACAAGTCCTGAACATCTCAAACAGCATTACGGGGGAAGTCCCGAGCACCTCAAACATTTGGGCAATGGCAGCAGAGAAGGCACCTTAAGGAGACAAGTTGCAGATGATCTGTCACCCCATCATAGGGGCCTCTACAATGGGATGAATGGTGGGTCTTTCTTAATTATTTTCATTTATTTATTAATGATGTTAGGGTCAGTGATTGAGATTTTTTTAAATGATGGGCACTAATTATCATAAAAGGTGCATACCAAACACACCTTTTGGTATGCAGTATGTTCACAATGAAAAACATTTTTTATTTTGCATTTGTTCCCTCTGAAAAATGCAGATGAGATTGAAGGATGTGTTGTTGTAATAGGCTGCATAGTACTTGCATCTCATGGGCTTTGTGCGAAATTGTCTTACCTGCATGGCACGGCATTGAAATAAAGTGGTGTGCAGAGTCTGAGAGCATGGAGACTTACCTTAAAAGGGTGAGATAAAAGGGTGAAATGAATGAACGTGTCCCCCACTTCTCTCCCAAGGAGAAGACTTTGAAGAGACTTAATTAACCTCTTAATTAGGTTCTATTTCCTTTATGCTTAGGTCTTGGTTTGTTTCAGGTGCCTAATTGAGACATATTGATACTAACCGATAATATTAATAACTTTGAGGAAGTGGGACTGTGCTTCTCCAAGTGCCGTCTTTGCCCAGATTAAAATGTGGGGGAGGTATCTTGATGTCCTCATTTGGCAGTTTTCTTAAGAATGTGCTTTATTTTTGCTTTTGACAAATGGATGGCTAGCTATTGACCTTTCAGAGAGGAAATTGACAGTAAAAAAAAGAGTACAGAGAACAGATACAGTTTCTATGATCATTAGTCTAATATTCATGTAGTGTTCCTATCTTGAGATGGGTGTGCAGATTTCTTCGAGAAAAAAATATAGGCTGTCTTGTTTGTTATTTGGAGTATTTGTCTACTTGTAAGCTTAATTACTTTTTTTCTGGGAATGTTTACAAAGCAAAAATGGGTTTGCTGGCATTTAGATTTTTGAATGTATTTGTGATGGTGGGGTGACATTTGAATAGTTTCCTCTAGAATGCAAATGTAGTTTGAACTAGCAGGACAAGGAGGTATGCCAGGCTACAGAGGCACTAAGGATGATTTTTAAGCTATAGTTGTACGGATGCAGGTCTCAGTGATTATTTAGCACAATATGCTCCAGTTATTTCTAAATCTTTTGGCCCAAAACAAAAAGGATCCAAATGACAAAAACAGGTCTTGCTGCACTGGAGGATCTAATTAGTAATAACATTTTGATTCTGCTATTGCTGAGAACATAGATAATTTTCTGATCTAAAAGAAAAATACAGGTATTTAAAGTTGAAGGATTATGTTTCTGATTGCAGGAGCTGCCTTCTGAGGATGGGGGTTTGTTTCCTTATTATGTACAGAATTCACCCCAGGTACAAAACTAAGCCAGTAGGGTCCCTAATTTTTTACTTGCTGAACTATTTTTTTAAATGCAAATATAAAGGAACATTCTTTGCTATATGGGAATTTTTTAGATATCATTTCATTACCCCAATAAAATAAAAAACAGGAAGATCTATGGATTGTTTTCATTCATTCTCACTAACTTTCTGTTTGAATCTACTATTTTTGTGTGTTGCATCTTTCCTTCCACTGTCAGGAAGGGAAAGAGGAAGAGATAAATTGCTCAATAGATTGACTATGTGAGTTCGTGGAGATAATGGATGAATAGCTTGATAACTTGGTTCAGATAGAATTGGGCAGCTTCCTAAGAACTCTGGAAGAACATTGCTTAATATTATGATATATGATATATTGAATAGCTTTTAATGTATGTACATGTAATTTTATTAAATTTACTAGTGTTAATTTATCGTTCAGAATTAAAAAATTGCTTGTAATCTTTTTAGCTTCAGTATAGCTTTTTGGTAGAAACTTATCAAAGCTAATAAAGATTTTATTGAAACTTACATCAATGTCATCTTAAATTTTATGATATTCCTCTCTGATTAACTTCATAATTTCATTGCCTTAACCCTGGAGAAGGTAAATTTTAAATGTTTGGGGGGACGTAGGTAAACTTGACTGGCTGCAGGAGGTTATCTAGTGATGCTGTGATATCAGCCATTTCTTGTAGCTTGTTTTTCTTTGTTGATTTTTTTTTTATGGCGGGGACAGGAAGAGAATGCCCCCTAGAGGCAAACTGCTCAATTTCCCATTCTTACACCACTCGGAAATGTGTGCTAGTTCTGATGCTATTTTGCCATTATTAGAGAGATAATCTGAGAGTGGTAGGAATACTGCAAATTGGAGTGTTGCCTGTGTGCCAAGGCTTATTTACCCAACTTCATAAACCTTTTTTTGTGTAGCTTCACTTGCACCATCATGTTGAACTTATCAGAAGCATTTAATGCCTTTCACCAATGCCTTTTAAGTATAGGAAATTAATGTTCCTTTTCTATTCCTCTCTTTCCTCCTCAGTGTTTCTCACATTTGCAAATTTGGTATGGATTGACTCGTTCAGGGGTCAAACTCAATTTCATTGAGGGCTGCATTAGCATTATGGTTGCTCTCAAAGGTCCAAATGGGTGTGGCTGGGTGAGTGTGGCTGGTTCGACATTGCTCATGTTGAGGGGCACCTGTGTGGGACCAGGAAGGCTGGAAGGGGGATCTGTAGGTCTCCAGTGGAGGGAGGCAAGACCAAGGTGAGTGCCAAAGCCTTGTCCACCAGAGGAGCCTCACTGCCCCTCTCAGGCCATGCAGAGAACCCCTGGATGGCTGTCCTGGGTAGCAGAGGGCAAGCGCCCAGTCTGGCCCTTGAGCTCCTGGGGCATTGGGATTCCGCAGCCCAGCCTAGCCCAGCCTAGCTCCGCTTCCCTGAGGAGGCACTCCATACTTACCTCCTCTCAACGCTGCACCTGCTGCCGGTACCACTCAGGGTGAGGCTGGGTGAGGCAAGGCAGGACAAAGCGAATCTGTGAGGGTTCTGATCATTGGCCAACAGTAGCCAATTTTATGTTCCCCTGAACAGTCTATATCCATAACCCTCTTACAAAATTAAGCCCACGTGCAATCGCCACCTCTTGTAAACATGCCCAGGGCGAGCAGCTGGCCAGTCTGGGCGGAGTCAGCACGGCCAATCCCTTGCTGTTTCCAGGGTGGCCTCACGGGCCAGATCTAACCGCCACGTGGGCTGAATCTGGCCTGTGGGCTTTGAGTTTGACATGTCTGGACTATTTGATAGTTCCTATATTCTGTTCCCTACCTCCTGTTTTTGTTTTTTGTTTTTATTTCTGATAGAAGCAAACTTTGCCCTCTTCTAGTCATCTGGTGCTTCATCCATCTCAGAGATTTCTCAGAGGCAGGAGATAAAAGTGCTTCATTTTCTCTCAGTGTTCCCACTACTGCTATGCTGTTTATTGACTGTTTTTCCCCATGTTGCTTAGGATCAAAGATGCTGCTTCTGTGCCTTCCTCCATCTTCTGTAGGAGAAGGAGGCCAAAAATTCCCTTGACAGATCACATACGTAGATCCTAAAAGAATTTTAGAGTAATTAAAATTCCCTTTTACTATTTGTAATATCTGTCTATGTCTTTGATAGATGTGCAGTTTTCTTTGGGAAAATGTTTCTTCTCCTTGGCTGGGTAGTTAGCAGTTAGTATTATCAAAGCTATTGCTTTTTTCTGCCTTCCACTACTTTGCTTGGAGCTCTGTATTATGCTAGGTATCTTGCTAGGAATCTAACAGTTTATTTTGCTGTGTCTTCCTAGCATTACGGTTTCTTTCTAAGCTGTGTCACTTGTTATGCCTTCGATTTTTTTTCTTGAAAGCTCCATCTCTTCTCCATTTCTTTATGGAAGAATTTAAAAGTTAATTCACACATGCCCATTCGCAGCTTGGTATCATTTCACTTAGTTTCTCAACATTGTATGGCTGGCAGCTGAAAGCGCGAACCATACCTGCTAAAACGTTTTGGATTTGAATGATTATTCAATATTGCACTTAGAGATTTACATGGCTAAAAGGAATGATTGTGGGCAGTATTCCTCTCCATCTGTCTGCTTCTCAGGTATATCTGATGGAAAGATATGGTACTTTTTGGAGTATAAGACACTGGAGTATAAGACAGACATTAGTTTTTGGGGAGGAAAACAAGAAAAAAATAATCTAGACAGGCTGCTCTCATAACCATTTGCTTACCCTGCATGTTGAGAAAACCCTTTAACCCCCGGGGTCTTCAAACTTGACAGCTTTAAGACTTGTGGACTTCAACGCTCAGAATTCCTCCTCCAGTCATGTTAGCTCAGGAATTCTCGGAGTTGAAGTCCACAAGTCTTAAACTTGCCAAGTTTGAAGACCCTTGCTTTAACTGGATGACATTTGCAGCCCCTCCAACTCCACATTGCCTGATCCTCTCTTCCCACCTTCATGTCTTCCCAAGAAAGCTGAGAGGGCCGGCAAAAAAGGATATCTAGGGTTACCTGAGAGAAATCCCCAGTGAATTTACTGAAGCCTCCAGCAAATTGGCCCAGGCTTGGCTGATGCTCTTGGGAGGGCAGGATGAGGGCCTGAAAAAGTCCCCCCAACATGGACACCTTTTTCCAGCAATGTCTTAAGCTCCCTGGGCCCTGCTGAATTTTGCAGAAACAGACAAAAAACAAGTCTGCTTTGCCGGGAAGAAGGAAAGCAGGCTGTCGGGTCTGCAGAGCAGAGCGTGTCTCTGCCAGGCACCGCCAAGTCCTTGCTCAAGTCAACCCATTTCTGTGGCTGCGAACCAGCTCTTTGTGGCTTCCAGGCAGGCCCATTAAAAAAAAAAGAATGAAAAACCCCTCAAGCCAAATGCTCCGAGCCCAGGGTCACCAGTCCTCTGCCTGAAGCCTCTGTCTGAAAAACTAGCACTGCACTTCTACCCTAATCTTCGGCGCCTTGCAACTGGGCTGCTTTCCTCTCCCAGCCAGCAAGAGCACCAAGAGGCCTGGCCTCTGCATGTCGCATTTTTTACCTCTGCACATCCCGTTTTTGGCCTCTCTGTGTTGTGTTTTTGGGCAGTTCCAGACAGCAGGGATTGCGCTGGGGATCCCTGCTGCCTGGAACCCCCTGAAAAGACAATGTGCAGAGGCCAAAAATTGGGTGTGTGGAGGTGCTCTTGCTGGCTGGGGGTTGGGGGAAGCAGCCCAGTTGCAAGGCGCCAAAGATTAGGGCAGAGGCAGAGTCGCAGTGCCGTTTCCTCAGAAGCAGCTTCTGGCAGAGGACTGGCAACCCTGGGCTCGCTGGAGCGTTTGGCTTGAGGGGGTTTTCTTTCTTTTTTTTGAACAGGCCTGCCAGGAAGCAGTAAAAACCTGGTTCACAGCGCAGAAATGGGTTGACTTGAGCAAGGCCTCAGTCGGCGGCGCCTGGCAGTGAGGCGCTCTGGTGTGCAGACCAGACAGCCCGCTTTCCTTCTTCATAGCAAAGCAGACTTGCTTTCTGTCTGTTCTGTTTCAGAACCCAAAAATGCAAGGGTGGGGGCTGGCAGGTGGGGTTTCTGTAAAATTCGGTGCACCCAAATTTTCACCCTCTTTTGGGGGGGAAATGCTTCATATACTCCGAAAAATACGGTAGGTTGTCTCTGGAAACTGTTTCTTGTAAAATTGCTTCCAGAATAGTGAGTGTTAAAAATGCATGTACTCTATGTGAGTAAATCCTGTTCCTTTCTTTATTTGTGGCAAGGATAGAATGGAATAGAAAATATATCCATATAATCCAAGGTTGGAAGTCATCAAATAGGTCACCACCATAGCAAGTATAGGAATCCTGTAATATGCTATAGATTACTGAAGCATTTTTATATTGCCATAATATTGTTTCTTGCATAGGCTAATGCATTTAAATGATGTTTGGACATTCTTTACAGTTCCTGTGAGGGCAAACTATGGAATTTATGGAATACATCACATTTGGAAACGTATGGGCAGAAATTAAATGTTATTGAGAATGTGGGCTCCTATCCAAAGTGACAGCTCTTTTTCTCTACTTTGGGCTGTGTTTTCCCATTATTAGATATGGATGGGAAAGAGAAAAAAAATGAATCCGGGGATGGGGTTGACTTCTTTGAATCTGTTATGGCATATTGTAGAAAGATGGATTGGAACAACTTGTAAATACTTGTCTTTTTAAGCTCCTGTCTCATTTTGGATACCATATATTAAACTCTTCAAATCACTGCAAATCATTATATGCCTCTCTAGGATCATGTAAAATGTTGTTTGGAAATACTTGACTTTGCAGTCATAGCTCCAACTTTGGTAAAAGTTGTGCTGTCTTGCAACAATCAAATACGATGGGCTCTTGTTGATAAATAAAATCAATAGCCTCAGTACTCTCTTAAAGAAGCCTTCTATAATTTTATTACAAATCCTTTTTGCTTGGCTAGGAGTGTCCTTTTCTGTTTTGCATCTGAAGAAAATATCAAAGACTGCTGCTTTGCTTCTCATTCCCTATTGAGGTTATTAATGAGCAAAAGTAAAAGTGCTGATTAACACACTCTGGCAACAATCTGGAGGTGTGATACATCAGGAAACTAACAGATCCTTTAGAGGAACAGCAGTTGTTTAAAGAGACAGGGGTGGCAAGAAAAGAGGGTATTTGTGGGAATATGGAATCACCACTGTTCAAAATGTGTGTTGAGGGGGCTGGAGGGGGAGATCCAGGTGCAAAATACAATCTTACCCTCTTATAATAATAAAAGGAGTCCATTTCTTGGTAAACTTTCAGGTAGACACTTTCTACAATTAGGATGCGTCTTCTTTTCTTTCCCTTCCGCTAAGGTTACTTAATCAAATTCAGATAGAGAGCAAACTATAGTAATGATATTGGTGTTGCTTGTTCCTATTAGTTAATATGATGCTTAAAATTTCCTGAGAATATTTATTTGCTACTTGATGGCAGTGAAATATCACCTAATTAGACAAAAAGCAGTTCTTCCAAAGCTCCATTTCTTTACCTATGTTTAAGTCTAAAGTTGGAGTCCCACTGAAAGAAAATGGCTGGTAAATGAAAGGTTAACACACATATGGAAAAAAACACAGGGAAAATATAAAAATTTTTGTTTCAAAAATTTTGTTCTTAATAGTATTAACTTCAAGCAATGGATGTCATCAGGTCATATTACTGACCAAAGGCAATAGCTCTCAATATTCAGAATTGCCATCTCCTTCGTCCCGAGAGCTGTGTGAATCAAGAGAAAGCCAACAGAAGTGTACTAGCTTTGCTGGCTTATGTGGTCAGTGACGAGCAGATTTCAGTCTTATCGCAATTGGTATTGTGGTGGGGACGCGGCGGGTCAGTGGGTAAGGCGCTGAGCTTGTTGAGCAGAAAGGTCGGCAGTTTGGCGGTTCGAATTGCGTAATGGAGTGAGCTCCCATTACTTGTCCCAGCTTCTGCCAACCTAGCAGTTCGAAAGCATGTAAAATGCAAGTAGAAAAATAGGGTCCACCTTTGGTGGGAAGGTAACAGCATTCCATGCGCCTTCAGAGTATAGTCATGCCGACCACATGACCACAGAGACATCTTCAGACAGCACTGGTTCTTTGGCTTTGAAATGGAGATGAGCACCGCCCCCCCCCAAGAGTTGGGAATCGACTAGCACGTATGTACAAGGGGAACCTTTACCTTTACCTTGGGAAAAAGTAAAAGGATAACTTTCCCTTCTGAATAATGCCAATTGTTTTTCCCCTGGGGAAGGGGAAAAACTAATGCTATCATTCAGCATCTCACACTAACCTTTGAAGCCCAAAAGGATGTTCATCCCAGCTGCATATGAAGCAAAATGCACATGCAAAGCAAACTCTGATGGAATTCCAAATATGAGCACAAAAAGAGACATGGAAGAAATCTGCAAAAGATGCATATATTTGGGAAATGTGCAAGCAAAAAAGCATACCATTTGCCAAAATACGCACAATAGGATACGGACAGACAAAATGGTTTGTTATAAGAACTCAATATTTTATGCAGCTCTGCGGGTGTGGTAACTGAGGACAATTTGATGTTGAAATTTATGTAAATAACTTACAGTTAGGAAATGACAATATGAGCAAGGCCTACACTATCATATCCTTGCATCTAAAAATGTGATGAACTTCAGTGTGCCCAAACATTTAGGCTCATGAATCCTTATCCATCATCCATCACAACATCTGAAGTAATGTGAATTCAAATGTCCTTTCAAAAGCATTGACTGATTTTGAGCAGAAAGTTGGCCTATTCCATCATCTCACAAAGCTTCCAGAGACAGATGACTTGTGATCTCCTCACAAGGAGCAACCATTCTGGACTGCTTGTGGACAATCTCAGGACCTCTCTTTGTCCACACAAGAATTATCAAAGAGTTGATCTACTATGAAGCTCTTCATTCCACCCTAGTTTTCAGTTCTGCGTCTTCGGTCTACCATTTCTCCTTTGGAAGAACAAAAATGATTTCAACCTTCCCGTGGAGTTGATTTCCTGGTCTGGTGTATCAAATGGAGCTAATATAATGGCTTGTGCAACCTTTGAATGCATTACCAAGAGCTAAAAGGGAAAAGCTCTTGCCTTTATATTCAGCTGAAGGGTTCCAAGGGTACCTGATTGGTTACTTTGGGGACCAAAATACCGGAAGAATAGAACCTTCTATATGTTTCAGCAGGGTTCCAATGAAGTGGCACTTCATTGATTAGGCCAAGAAAGATTGGAAATCTACTTTATTGACAATAGGCTATAATTACACAGTCATGAAAGCCGGACACCATTTTCCCTTCCTTTCTACTTAGACCAAAGAGAATTAATGTGAGGTTGCTTTTAAAAAGATGCTTTAAAAATGATGTTGTGATGCTGGAAAGAGTAAAGAGCAATAAAGATGCTTAGGAGGCTGGGAGCTAAAACATATGAAGAACAGTTTCAGGAATTGGGTTTTCCTAATCTGGCAAAAAGGACTAGGGGTGACATGATAGCCGCATTGCAATATTTGAGGGGCTGCCACAAAGAAGAGGGGAGTCAACCTATTTTCCAAAGCACTAGAAGGCAAGACATGAAACAATGCATGGAAACTAATGAAGGAGAGAAGTAATCTAGAACCAAGGAGAAACTTCCTAACAGTGAGAACAATTGACGTTTTGCCTTCAGACATTGTTGGTGCTTAATTACTGGAAGTTTTTAAGAATAGACTAGACAGCCACTTGTCTGAAATGGTATAGAATTTCCTGCTTGAGCAGAGGTTGAAGACCTCCAAGGTCCCTTCCAACTGTTATTCTGTTAAATTACTTACTAATATTTTGTTTCTTTCTAGGCTTTAATTGGTGCTTCACATTTTTTTTCTCCAAGGTCATTTCTGTGATTCTCAACAACTTCCCTGGAAGTGTTGATAATTTACGGTACATCTGCTTTCTCTCCCCTCCCTGTATGCCTCTTGGTTTTCTATGCTATCATCTCCTTTTTATTATTTCGCCCCCTCATTTTTAAAATGTGTTCGTGTGTGGCTGTGGTTGAATTATGAAGATATAGGTATCCTTGAATCAAGTTCAACTCTGGGTTACCTTTAGCATTTCAACCCTACCATTTACTTGCCAACAATATAGAAAGTTTCTTTTTTTCTCTTTCTCATTCTAGCCTGCAACTTTTGTATTCCCAAAGAGTCTGCCAGCCAAGTAGTAATCAGGCCTGCACCTGCTTAGCTTCCAGGGAAGGTCTGCCAGGTACAACTGCCTGCTGTTATTAACTAAACACTGTAGGCTCATGAATAAGTACAGTTATTGGATGAACACAAAGCAGGGTTGTATTTATACCAGGGTGTGTCAAATTCACGGGCCGCAGGCCAAATGCATCAGGTCCTGGACACGCTCACCCCTGGTTTAGCGAAGGGAGGAAGTCATGATACATGACGTGACAACGACGTGACAATGCCAGTTTGACACCCCTGATTTATACCAATAATGGAGAATATTTGTAGCCCAGGGTTGAACTGAGGGGTCCTTAGTGATCTCTGAGCTTGGTTGTTGTTTTTTTGCAGACATTTTATTATCCAAATTAAGTAACATCTTCAGTGCTAGGCTAGGCACTGAGGATATTACCTAGTTTGGTTAATGAAAACTAGGCAAAAAAACAACCCAGTTCAGAGAGCAACAAGGATCCTTTATTTCCACCCTGGGCTACAAAGAGGACCTAGGACCCCACATTCCATTTTACATTTTAAAAAATAACGTTTAATCTCTGCTTGTTTAGAATTAAAATGTCTGCCACTTTTGTCACTTACAAAAAGAGAAATATTTGAGTTATCTCTTCAGTGAAACATGAAAAATGGATCACCAAAGAGATTGTAAACAAGAAGCACTGCAAAAGTTGATTCTGAGTCTTTGTTCATACAGTACTTAAAGTGCCTATGCCATGGGATTTGTTGCTAATTTTTCCTCTGAGTTAGAGAGGCAACTCTACTCATGAAAGCCTCATCTACTTCTCCCCAATCAGCCTCCAGGACTGGTTCTTTCTGATGCTGGAAAGTCATCACAGGTGGCTGAGAGGGATCTTGGAGTCTTAGTGGACAACCAGTTAAATATGAGCCAATAGTGTGTTGGGGCAGCCAAAAAAGCCAATGCAATCCTAAATTGCATTAACAGAGGGATTCAATCAAGGTCAAGTGAGGTAATAATGCCACTTTATAAAGCCTTAGTAAGACCACACCTAGAATACTGCATCCAGTTTTGGTCACCACAAGGGATGGGTT
>JANHGC010010537.1:23393-39669 GCA_027560395.1 Boaedon fuliginosus | reverse complement strand
CCTCGTCGAAACGTCGCCAAGATTCTTCCAATTCTACGCGGGAGAAAACCCGAATAACCAGAGACTTATATATAAATGTATATATATATAGATGTGTGGTGTATGTGTGGTGTGTGTGTGTGTATGAATTACATGTTGAGATTAAGAAGTAAAAAATAAAAGAGATTGATGTTCTTGATTTTTAAAACAAAATTCCGATGCAGCCTGTGATGGGATCGAGTTTGACACTCCTGCTTTTAGAAGATGCAATATAGACATGACTATTACATGATGCAGAATAAAGTTTAGCTGAACAGAAGATTTTGTCATTCTATGTGACCAACAATTTATGCATTTTAAGGTGCAAAGTTAGAAATATTTAAAACAAGGAATAAATGTTAAATTTCTCCTAATGCTTTCTGAAATGTATTCTTTGTTTTTCCAGTCTGAATTTCTTCTAGGGCCTATATCATTCTACATTTTTCTGTTCCATAAAATTTCAGGGCAATATTTATATTGCTATAGACAGTAGTTTTAATTTTTTTAAAAGACATAAAAGTGCACTTCTCTGCTGAAGGCTACACTTTTCAACCTACAGAAGCAACTTAAAAGCTATCCTATTAGGCTACATCTCCATCTCTTTCCTTACAAAAATGTATAATGGCAATGTTTCCTTTTTCCACTCATCTCAATAAAACTGTAGTTCAGTAAAAGTGACAATGGTTTTATGCTTCCTTCTTCTTTGTCTGCCAACCAGCATAGATTATTGACAGTAATCTTCCTCAAGAATTTAACTTCAGTAAGAGGGAAAGATGGAAATTGTATCCCAGAATATGTGGAAGACATCACATTTAAGAATAATGCATTATAGCAAGGGTATGCAAGGGATCTCATAAATACAAAGTCAAGATGGTAGCTACAATAGTACAATCAAAGCTCCATCCACTGTTTGTATGGATGAACCATATGCAATGCATATAGAAAACAGTCAAAGTTTGGATTGCACCATTGCAAGACTTTTTTTAGTAGCATGCCTGGAACGCTGACAGGTAATGTAATGGTAACTAACAGTAACATTAGTTTTGGAATAATGTCAGCGTTCCAACGAAACTTCCCCCAAAGCCGTTACTACTCAGAGACAATGTTCATCCAAGGATAACTTTTATTGAGGAAATCATGTTGGCACATCTGAAGGAATTCCAAAACTAATGTTACCGTAATCCTTCCCCCAAAAGAAACTAAAACGTCCCTACCCCCCCCAACCACAAATCATAAATTACATTGTCCAATTACACTCTTGCACTTGGCATTTTTCTTTTGCCAGCTGCAGAAACCAACGACCTTGACTTAGGTCAACTATTTGTTAGGAATAACTTCCCACTTACTCATATAAGTGAGTATAAATGCACAAATAAAGTTGCCTCTTGAATAGCAGACAGAATAACAGAATAATAGAGTTGGAAGGGACCTTGGAGGTCTTCTAGTCCAACCACCTGCTTAAGCAGGAAACGCTATACCAATTCAGACTAATGGTTGTCCAATCTCTTTTTAAAAACTTCCAATGTTGGAGCACCCATAACTTCTGGAGGCAAGACATTCCACTGGTTAAGTGTTCTAACTATAAGGAAATTTCTCCTTAGTTCTAGGTTACTTCTCTCCTTGATTATTTTCCATAGTTATATATAGTTTTATGTATTCTATGTATCTTTTTTGTTATTTGTTGTTTTATGTTGTATATGTGTGTTTTTGTATTGCTTGTATCATAGTTTTAATCAATAAAACATTTTTTTTTAAAAGCCATCCTCCATTTAGATCTTCTTTGACCAACTATAACTCCATTATGTCTTCTTATTTTTAGCTGATGGAGCAATAATGAAAATATGCTGAAATTCTTGTCTGTTTGGGTGAATTTGATTTCATTAATACTATGTCTGTTTAGGTGAATTTGGTTTCATTAATACTATGAACAGTGGATATATTTTAATCACATGCTTCTATGAAGAACTATGTTCAAATATGGGTTCCCTGCTTTTCTCTAAAATGTAGATTTTTTTGATGGCTATGCTTGGTTTTTTACTCTTTTTTGAAAGGACAAATAGATGCGTATGTAAAGAGGGACAACTCTGGAGATTATATTGAGATATGTGTTGGCATTTTTAGAAGAGAATTTGTAATCTGTTTTTTTTTTTTTTAATATTTGAAAAGCTAAAAATATATTTAACATCCTGCCAGTATCAATGTCACTTTTAGAAGCCTTACAAGCTTTTGAAACAATCTTGTATCAAATTTGCCTGTATTGCATTTTGACTTATATTTAGACCAGAGAATAAAATGTTCCGAAGTGATTTTATTTGTTGGTTGAAATGCACCCAATGCATTTCAACCAATGCACCCAAGTCAGCTAAGAAAGTCTTAAAACAACAGCATAATACAGAAAATTAACAGTACATATGAATACTAAAAATTTACCAAGTGTAGACTTGGTTTATAATCCCAAAATACTACCTAAATACAAGTGGCATCCTGAGTCACTTCTGTTTGTACCTTCATTAAGAATGTAGCTTCGAATAATATGCAGAAGAGAAGTAGGTGGGAGTTCCCTATTTTAACAATGCCATCACAGAATGAAGACTGGCCAAGACAGAAACACAGACAAAGCAAAAGGCGACTGTCTGAAGAAACTAATATATTTATTGAAGACAAGTTTGAAACCATATGTACTGAGAAATATTTGCTTACCAAAATACACAGCCTAAAATTAGATCTGTGATCCAGTATTTTTTTCTCCTGCCTTTTTGAGTAAAGGAATGCTTTGCCATTCCCCTGATGTCCTTGGTAGGCCTCTGACTAATACCAGGAAATGCTGGTTCACCAGCTATATTCCTACCTTATGCCCACTTCACTGAAATATTCAAACTGCTGCTAACTGCTCTACTTTAAATAAATCAACAAACAAACAATCTTCTGATCTTACCTGAAGTGGTTCAACCTGGACTGGCCATTTGAAGATCAGTCTGTTTATGACAAACTCATTATACTGACATCAGATTATTCAGGGAAAATTAGAATAAGATGTTTTAGGCTTAAAACATTCCAACTTCAAAATGTTTTGTTTACCGGCATGTTTTGATATATCAGCACATTCTGAAATGACGCCCAAAAGGGCTATATAAGTACTATGATATTAAAACAGTAGGTACCAAGGATGTCCACAGGGTATGGTGAAAAACAATTAAGATGTTTTGCATAATATATATAAAAAACAACCAGCACTTCTTGGTACCATTTTGGTGCATCTTGATCTTTTTGGCTATGTGGGCATTCTTTGAGAAACCAGGTAAATGTCTGACATGCATGGTGGACTCATGAAGAAGTATTTATTTTTGCATATAAATACATACTAGTATTAATTAGAACTTTTGTTTGAGTAGAATCTAAGGAAAATATTAGCTAAATAAAAAAAATAGTTACTGATTTTATTCTAGAACCTCCTGAGTGAAGATATAATAAATTACAACATATTAAAATCCCTATCAACACATTTTCAAATGTATTTCATAATTATAAAACCTTATATACAATCTTTACACTGCTACGTAATTAATGAAATCTTTAATGAGATCTAATTGTTGCTATCTAAGTAGGAAAAAGAAAGGAAAAAATGAGGCTTTTTGATACAATAACACAAAAAACATTAAAGATTAATATTGCAAAAATCCCTAGTTTATATTGAAGGTGAAAATATTAAAGTTCTTCCTGCTATAGAGAAATGAATCATAAACTTTCAGAACTAGTGGAAATTGTGAAGCAGAACTGTCTGGTCAGGGAGAAAACAACATGTACTTCCTTTAAAAGACTGGAAACCTTTTATGGATTTTTTGCTAGAACAAGCAAAACATGAAATGATTTATCGATTTAATGATTGAAAAAGATGAGAATTTAACATGGGGTTGAAGGGATTTCTGAAATGTTGGGTTTCTCCAATATCCAAAGGTTTCTCCAATTCTCCAAAGGTTAGAAGTCATATATTTTAACTTTAGTTCTCTGTTTTGTTCTCCTTTTCCTTGAAACTTTTTATTCCTTTTTCCCCTCTTTTTTTTAGAGTTGTGTTTTACTTTATGTAGAATTTTCAATAAATATAAATAAATAAAGCAAAAGATAGTTAGATAATAGACATTATCATCAGCCATAGAGGAATCGCTGTCACACAGCCAAAATAGCTGTAGAGACGAGATGGATCTCCCTGATTCGTTGCTAAGAAAATAAACTCAACGCGAAGCTAAGAAAAAACAGTTTACTGAAATAAAGATATAAAATCTACTAGCTCATTAGTAGGTTTGCTTCTGATTCAGTCAGAAGTCATCACAGGAATAAAAAGGTATGGAGTTCTTCTCTGCACAGACGCAGGAAAGAATCCTCCAAGAGAAAAGCCAAACACTCTCACAGGACAGATTATTGCCATAGTGATGGTGCCAGTTGAGGAAAACAAAACCACCTCTGACAGTTGAGGAAATGAAACTTCTGACAATTGCCAATTGCTTGAAAGTGCTGTCTCTAATATCAGATGCCCTGGGCTATTGCTCTTGCTGCTTCAAGATGTTTTAAATATTTGCATTTTGCAGCAGAGGTAGTAGTAACCCATACTGCTCCATTTTTAGGTTTCATTCATTTCAAAGCACCTAACTCCCTTCAAATCCCCCCATTATCCTTTGATTTTTCAAAGAAGCATAAACTGGTTTTAATGTATGTACAAATGCCAGATAGGCAATTAGACTTGCATCCCGTGATGGCATTATTTGAAGAAGATTTTAAATGGCTGCTTCTGATGTGGAGAGGCAGCACTAAGTAGATAAAGAGGTAATTTTTCTGCTTGAGGACTCAGTGAGAAGTGTTGAGCATCCAGGTAGAAGAACTTGGGGACAGACTCGTAAGTCAGAGAGTAGCAGGGGCAAACTAGCCAGGCATATAAAAACACTTTTGCAAGTCATCCATCTGAAGTGGGTGATTAAATCAGTGAGTAATTGTGTGTGTTGTGTGTGAGTGAAGTTGTTAAAGGAGATGCCAAAGGTAAAAAAGGGCTCTCATGGGATCAGACCTATCAAAGATAATAAGAAACACCTTCTGGTTATGCATAAAAGGAGAAAAGGAAAAGAATCAGCATATTTGAATTAAAAAATGTGGTTCTCGTTTGGACATATGCTGCCCCAAACCTGGGTGCCTTTCTCTAGTCTTTTAAATCTTCTTTGATTATGTGCTATCAGATTGTTTACCAAGTTGTTATTTTAGATTATAAAGGAGCGAAAATTATTCGGTATATGACTGAAAAATAAACATTTTAATTGTATTAGAATTGTGATTGATCACAGTGGGAGTCAGCCATGTCATGTTGCTGCTTAAAGGTAAATTCAGGTTTAGTTTTTAAATCAATTGTAAATAATAGTTTCACTAAATTCTGCACTAATGACAATCTACATCACTACTGAGACCTATCTCATATACTGTGTCTAGCACAGGGGTGTCAAACTCAATTTCGTTGAGGGCCGCATCAGGATTGTGCTTGACCTTGTGGGGCCAGGGTGGGCATGGCTCGACATCACTTGTGTTGGGGCCATATGTGGTGACCCAGGCACTCTGCTAGCGAAAACAGGCTCCCGAGCTCTGTCGGCCCTCCCGAGCTCCGTTTTCACTGGCAGACGCACCGTGAGCAAGTCCTTTGCTGTTTCCAGGGCAGCCCCCCAGGCCAGATCTAAGCACCCTGTGGGCTGTATCCAGCCCACAGGCCTTGAGTTTGACACCCCTGGTCTAGCATATCATATTAGAGAGAGATTAGACACATTGATCCAGATCCAGAGAAGACAGTAAGGATGATCAGGAGAACTTAATTTTACAATGAAAGAATTAAGGAGCTGAGCATGTTTGCTTGAAAAGAGAAGACTAAAAAAGATATGAGAAAACTCTTCAAATACTTCAAAGGATGTTATACTCTCTTTCTCCATAACCTATTTATACACAACAATCACAAGGCAGAAAAGGCAAAAAGAAAAACTGAAAGAAGAGAGAATGTGGCATAGATTATTGTGCCACTGAAAGCCAGTATCTCCCTTTGCCTCCTGGAAATGCAGGACCTTCTCCTGAGATCACGGTTGTCAAACTCCTGGGCATGGCCTGTGTGTGATGCATCTGGCCCACGGGTCGCCAGTTTGACACCTGTGCCCTAGATGAAGTAGTAGGTTGGAATAATTTAGGTTTGGTTAGGTGGTCGTGTAAGATACCAAGCTGGTATGGACACATATTACTACTCGTAAATTACAAGGAAGCAAATTCCAGGTGAATATTATAAAAAGTAATCCCCACCCCCCATTATAATGGAGAAGCTTGCAGTGGATAATTGACACAATGGTTTCCTGAACTTTTATTTGTGTGGGAATCAAAATAATCAAATGTCTCTCTCGAAGCAGGAGCTTGGTTGCAAATTAGCAATATTAAAACTTCCTGCAGTGGCACAAATAGTCCCTTCCAACTCTGCAGTTCAATTTACACAGTGCACTTCTCATTATTGAATTAATTATTCTCTGTCTACTTTTATACAATGCTTTGAATCATAAATCTTAAATCAGGTTGACAACACTAGGGCCAGGTGTAAATGTGGATGCAGGTGAACATCTAAGTTTAACACTAACCAAACCTAGCAGGTTGTACAAATGTACCCACTTAGATGTTTAACTTATTCGTTTATATAAGTCTATTTATTTCCTTTTAATATTTATTTTGTTTTGTAAAAATGCCTAAATAATAAAGTTATATGTATTTGTATAGTTAGGTGATATTGTGTCAATTTCAACTCTTCGTGAGTACATGGAGTAATGTTACATTTGTCTCTTGTAATAAATTGTAGTTTTTTATTCCAATAATCTCCTTGACTATTTATGTCCCCCTTATCCATGCCCAAATTATATCAGTTTCTGCTTTTTTTAGAATTGTATCAAATGCATCTTTATTTCAGAGCTGATTATAGAATGCAAAATGGCAAGAAAAATATATTAACACTGTCTTAATATGCTACTGTTACATATCAAAGAGTTTTGTTTAAACTTGTCCAACCATATGGTTAGGAAATAGTATCTATTCGTAATGTGTAATGCTCTCAAATCAAAACAGTTTGCTGTTTTTGTGTCAGTTGCACTATTTGCTTGGAGGCAGATGCCTTTGATTAAAGTGAACCTAATTCCAATTAAGGTGGGAGAGAAAGGAATACTTTTGAGCTGCACAATCTAAACTCTGTTCTATAAATTTAAACTCACAAAAATATGTGTGTACACACACACACTCACACCCCTTCCCTTATCCAGTCCAAATGGCTAAAGCCCATGAAAGCCCTTTGGTTTACACAAAGGGAGTGTTACACTTTGTAAGCCAGTCAGTTGTATTGAAGTGGGAATTCAGCAGTTGTAGTTACTCTTATTCTTGGCTAAGAAAATTTCCTCAGTCATCTCCCCCCCTCCCCCTTATAACGTATAAAAAAATAATTCAGGGCATTGTTTGGAACAGGCGGGAGGGAGTTTTCCTCTGTTTCAGGCCGCATGTAATTCTTGGGAGCAACTGTATTTCTGGAGAATTCAGTGCTATTAAGCAATGAATAATCCAATGAAATGAGCCTCTCTATGGTGTGTTTTCTTTATTTTAATTTTAAAAGCATAGGCTTTCTACCTGATTTGTAATATCACATTGATATTGAATATTTTAATTTTTTTGCTACACATTGTAGTTTAATATTCTTTTGTTAATGATAGCATGTGTGTTTGCTTTATTTAAATGGATTTGAATATAATTTAGAGTTGCTTCAGCAATTGAAAAAGTTTGTGCTGAATGAATAAATTGCATGATTACTGTAAACATAAAAGTGATTATAGTATTACAGTAGTTATTTTAGAGATTAAGACATGACATATTACATTAATTATATATCTCAAAGTCATGGTTAAATAGATTGTAAAAATTAAACCCTCGGCACAATTCACTACTTCCAATTTCCGTTATGTTTACATTAGTGTACAAATAAGCAATTGAAATTGTCCCCTGGACTGCAATTAGGGATTGGAATAAATGTTCTTATTACTGCTGATGGCCATTTTGCTCTTCTTCTATTCTTCCATCTTGTCTTCCTCCTTCCTTCTCCCCAAAACTGAAACTAATTTATAGTTTTCATTGCTGATAAGCTACTTCCATTGGAAAAAAAATGGGGTTAAGGATATGTGGATTCTATGTAGTATTTACAGTAATTGATGACAGTTTTACAATTATTCAGGGAATATCTGATTGGTTAATGCAGTCATCACAAGATGGATATGCATGTGAGAAGAACAGTTATTTAATATATGAACTAGACTTGGGTCTTTGACATTTCCTAACATAAACAGAGAAATAGAATTACCACAGGAGGGCTGTCAACATATGTTGGCTCTGGCTAACACTGTGTTAAAACTGGCAAGGAAGCTCCTGTGCTATCTCTGCCTTGCTGTAATCTAAGGAATGTGGGGTTGCTAGAAATATCAGCTAAATATTGGTGGGAGTGACTTCTGACTTTCCTTTGGCTTCCCCATTGAATTTCCTTGTGGAAAACAGGCACTGGGCATCTGGAATCAATATCCCAACTTCCCTTCCCTTCCCCTCCTCTCAGTCTTGACCTTGGAAGCAAATCTAGATTCATGTGAATGCAACCTCCCCTTGCAAATTCAGCACCAATTGTCTGAATGTTTAGAGCTGTAGGTTCCTGTTAAGAGTCCACAGCCAAATTGAATCTATTAATAACTGACTCACTTAAAAAAAATCTATCTCAGGACACACTAAGTGATCCGCTTCCTTTGGAAATTATTGATCCTTGGGCTACTGAGAAAGAGCATATGGGATAAATAATGTCTACATCCTGGAGCCCAGCTATTCTTAGTACAAAACAACGAAATCTGCCAAAGCAAAATGTTGAGCAATTGAATTGGTTGTGTCTCACAACAGAGCTACTCACAGGGTAGTGATAATGGAGATTTTTTTTTTAATGCTATGCTTCTGCGTACTTCACTATGTCTTGCACTTTTTTTGAGTGTGGGTGCCTACTACTAGTGTTTGTCCCGACTTGTCTGAAGTCAGAAGAGTACAAATCAATAATCAGTCTGGAGGTGGGTTGGACAGAGTGGAAACAGATTGCAGAATTTCAGTTAGATCAGTAGCTGTTTATCTTGTAGGACATTTATAAAGGTCCAGAGAAAGGAATGAGACAACTGAATTCTCTTTGTGCTTCCTGAGAATGGCTGATATTCAGGCTCTTTCTGCCTGTTTCATTCTTTTTTCTTAGGACCTTGTTCTTGTTTCCATTTCTTGTTTAGGCTAATAATATCCCTATCAATGGGCAGCTCAGTCAAACATTGTTGCCAAACATTGAATTGACAATAATAATAATAAAAAAATTCCCCCCTCAATAATTAGTGAGAATCATCATTTCAGATAGATTAGTAAAGTTAACGGAGGATAGATTTTCAGCAGCTACTGGTCCCAGGATCTATCTAAAGGCTGAAAACTATGTTGTACTTACCTGCCTTGCAATTATTAGAGATGGCAAGCTTAAATAAATAAGATTACATTTCCAATTCAGTACTACACGCATTAAAAAACAATATGGTTATCTGGTAGAGCTTATACTGTATTATGTTTAAGAACAGCCTTTCCAGATACATTGGCTAATATATAAAGGTGCTAAATCCAAAGTTCTTTCATGCCACTAGATTGTGGTGGATTGTAGAGGTAGTCCTCAACTTAAAACAATTCATTTAGTGACCATTCAAAATTAAAATGGGACTGAAAAAAATGATTTATGACTGTTTTTCACAGTTACGACCTTTGCAGTATCCCCATGACCATGTGATCAAAATTCAGGTGCTTGGTTCATACTTATGACCGTGGCTGTGTCCCAAGGCCATGGGATCCCCTTTTGCTACCTTCTGACAAAGTCAATGGGGAAGCCAGATTCACTTAATAACCAGGTTACTAACTTATCAACTGCAGTGATTCACTTAACAACTGTGGCAAGAAGGGTTGTAAAATGGGGCAAAACTTATTTGACAAATGTCTCGCTTAACAGAAGAAATTTGGGGCTCAATTGTGATTGTAAGTTGAGGACTGCCTGTATCTCTGCAAATAACAGGGCATATTTGATTGTTTTAAATAACTATCACAGCCATGCTCACAGCCTAAGGATGAAGGCCAAAGTCCTCCAGCGTTGCTGTCTTTTTAAGTGTTTAAAAGCTGATTGTCTTAGAATATTTAAAAGAAATCAGGTTTTACTCAGGTTAATACCAGTTTATCCAGATAATTGAATTCTGTATAAATTTTCTGTGTATACCCAAGCACAGAAAACAAATGAGTGCCACGAACAAAACCATTTGTTTATTTTTTTCAATTTGTATGCCGCCCAACTCCCGCAGGACCATTACCCAGTAGCATTCTAAAAAAATGCACTTAGCTTCATGTGTTAAACACAACATGTTAAATTTATTTAGCACAACAGGAAAATAAAGTACTATTTGCCCCCTGACCTTATTATCAAAGAGTCTGATGTTATTGGGAAATGTACCTTATTGGAGTAAAGCAATTGGGGACAAGTTGTTCCCACCAGTAGGTTATCTGATTAAAATTATATATTAAATTTTAGAGGCTGCCACCTGTTGAGGTAGGTTTCCAATTTCTAAAACTTTTTAATGACAGCCTATTGAACTCTTATTAATAATTAAAAGCTCATTAATCATGTATGATTCTGATTATTTAGCTCTGCCTTAAGATGGGATTGACCTTTAATGTCCTCTCTGTGCAATTGGATTGTTTGTTATTTGAAGTAGAAAAAGCTTTGGTTTGTTTCTTGTCTGTATGATTCAATTGTTGTTTCTCAAAATACTAACGTTGACTTTGAAAAAAAAAAGGGAGAGAAAATAAGTTTTATCAGTGACTGGCAAATGTTGCTAGCATGTCTGCTTCACATATCTGTTGCTTTAAAAGGTCACTGTGTATATTTAATAGTACACCTAGAAATATCTAATTTTAAAAAGGAAATTACAATCTTTGGAACATTAATCTGTGCACTGTGAAGAGGAAGCCAAATTGAAAATGCTACCAGTTTGAAGATCTTGCTCTTTGATGAAAAACACTGTAGGTATGAAAAATAGAAAATGAAATTATTCTCCTCTCTCTCCCCCCATTTCTTTAAACCTCTGTGTCCACCACTGGTATTATATTTTAAGGACAGAAACAATGTGTCCTGAAGACCATACAAATTAGGAAGGGCCTCTTTTTCTTTTTCTTGTTCTTTTTAAAATTGTATTGCATACTTGTTTTTACTATATGCATCCATAGTCACCATAGAATTGAGAATCCATATAAATTTATAGAATAAAACAGAATAAATTTTAAGAAGAGAATGTGTTTGAAAGTGGTGACGGAACAGGGCATGGGAGCAGAAGGGATATTATGGAGCAAATTTGTATTCTGTTACTTTAGTGCAGCAGTGTCAAACTTGATTTCATTTCATTCACATCAGCATTGTGTTTGGGGGTCCGGGTTGTGTATGGCCAGTTCCATATCATTCATGTTCGAGGTGCATGTAGTGGCTGAAGTGCTCTACCAGTGAAAACAGGCTCTGTTTTCAGCTGCAATGGCCTCCTGCAACCCTCTGCCAGAGAAAACAGCTTTGGGAGGGCTGCATGCGGCACTCCCGACCTCCGTGTTCACTGGCAGAGGGACCACATGCCAGTCCTTTGCTGTTTCAAGGGCAGCCCTGTGGGCCAGGTCTAAGCACCCGCCTTGAGTTTGCTTTAGAGTGTAGGATTAGGGCAAACATATCTCAGCTTAACGTTAAGGTGAGTGATTGAACATATGAGCCCTGTGGAGTGGGTAGCTGGTTCTTTTTCAGATGTGAGGCTACTTAAGAGAGATGATGAAGTAATTTTTTTAGATTGCAGATTTTGTATTCTGCAATCCAGAATTTGGTTGCTTTTTTTGGAGACATTTCATTATCCAACTAAGTAACAACATCAGTCCTACTACCACATCAGTCCTACTACCACTGGTGATATTATCTGGTTGGGTAATGAAACATCTACAAGAAAACAACCAGCTCAGAGAGCATCAATAACCTCACACAGTTCAACCCTGAGCTACTGTATATATTTTCTATTGATTCTGTGTTCTGTAGGGAGCCGGACTAGATAAGCTTCTAGCTCTCTTCTCATTCTGATGCTAGAATTCCTTAGAAAAGATATTATGGATTTGTGGTGGATAAGCTTCCTGAAAGACAGATTGCTGTTACAGTCTGCCATTCTCATGAAATATTAAAAGTATATTTTTAGTTAATGCAAACACAGCACAATATCTCTCTGGGTCTGACCAGTCCTGAGCATATGGAAAAAAATGCTTGCCTGAATCCTCTGCCACTTTGGAGAAAAATTGTTGAAAAATGAAATCTCTAAAATTAAAACATCCCCACATTATGTTGGTTGTTAATATGCTTCACATGGGACTAGCAGCTGTGAGAAAGGGTTCTGCTCCTCTGACAGCTGCTGATAGAGTCCCTAGTGGAGGTTTTCTCTGCTACTGTTGAGCTGTTCCTTTATTAGAAAGTGGGTAATAGTACACACATTTTGTGCACTGAATGCCTCATTCTCATTCTCTATCTCTGTCCTCTCCAGCGATGGAAGAGTCTTATCAATGACCCTGGAGAATTGTTGTCAGTATGTAGAAAATACTTGCTGAATGCATAATCTGTCTGATTCCATATAAGGCAGTTTTCTGTATTCATGTAATGTGATAGTGTAATTGTAAGTGGCTTCTTTACATTTTTAAAGTCTGCTGGTTGAAGGTGGTCCTCATTTACTGACTGATATTGCTGTCTACCGGCTTCTGGGAAAACTACTTGGAAAGAGAAGCAATCTGAAAGTGTGTATTCAGTAAAGGAGAAAAAGTAATAAACCCAGGGAAATGGACACTAAAAGGGACTTGTATAGAAAATTGAATACGAGTGCAAGCATCAAGGAAGTGTGTGTACCAGCAGGCAGCTAATATGCCAGAAGAAAGTTAGGAGGGCTAAAGTACTTTGTGAATCTTTGGTTCACAAAGAAAATAACAACAAAACTGGCTTTTGGGGGCTATGTCAAAAAGAAAAGGAGGAAAAAGAAAGGGGTGGGCTGTTTGCAAAGAGAAAACGATAAACTAATAATTATTTTATTTTATTTTATTTTATTTCATTTCATTTCATTTTATTTATTTAGCTGCCCCCTTACTCTCAGTGTCTCTGGGCAGCTTACAGATAATAAAAAACCCAATATAAAAGAATATAAAGCAGTAACCTCCTATTCCCCCCATCCTGCTACAACATACAATCAAACAAGCCACTTGATGGGCTTCATCCCACTCAGGATTCCTCTTACTCAGTGGCAGAACCAGGTTTTGATGCTCTTGCAAAAACAGGGTCAAAGTGGGGGCCAATCTTATCTCTGTAGGGATGGTGTTCCAAAGGGAGGGAGCCACCCCAGGGAAGGCCCTTCTTCTCAGTCCCATCAGATATATCTCCTTAGGAGATGGGACCTGCAATATTCCTTGCCTCCTCGCTCTAGTGGGTCAGGTTGATGATGTGGGAAAGCACAGAAAGTAGACGTTCTCAACTCTATTTTTCTTCCACCTTTCTTCATGATAGGAAACTTCTAATGGACTGAGGCGGTTTGGTAAGGATAGGATGGTGCCAAAATAATAGAAGACAAGGAAACTGTACAGTTGTTCAACTTCTACTTTGCTTCAGTCCTCATTCTAGCAAAACAAGTTGATAAAAGTACAAGTTATTTTTCAGGGAAGCTTGTTCACAGTTAACTTTTAATTGAGGAATTCTTAGTATTCAGAGTATTCCTGGGATTTTCTGGAAAGCAAAAATCACTGCAATCAGCTCTTTTGAAGCTTTTCTGAAGTTGAATATTCTTCCATTCCTTGTACTCCCCCCCCAGAACATTAGTTCTGTTTATGGAAAACCAAGTATTATGCATGGATATTTTCTTGTACTCTTGTCATAAATGTGAGCTTGTATGCATGTTAAACAGTTGCTATTAAGACAGAACCCATAATTTTGAATGCCATTAAGTACTGTATCCTTGTAATGAATAGATATAGGTATCCTCTTGTGTCCTTATCGTTAAGCTGCTCTTTCTTAATCTTCAAAAGGATATTGAAAAAGCAGTTTTGGCCAAGTTCCAATCACTGAAGGACTGGCAGAAGAGATTAACCTGCAGTAGAATGTACAATGCAGAGAATTTAGATGTCTGACCCTGTTTATTCAGAATTGTATGAATGTTAACTTATGATGGTATAAAGTATTATTGGAATGAACAATCTGGTTAAACACTATAATGCACATTTGCTTATGTAAAGAATAAGTTCACATATTATTAGGGTTCCCTTCATAGTATCTCTGTATGTGTTACACTGAAAACTCTTCATGCAACAAGTTTGAAGTTAGTGTAATTGAAGTGTTAATTATTCATGATTCAATCATGATTAAAATGTTTAGAAAATAGCTTGATTAGGAGTTCTAAATTTAGGATCCAGATTTCAGTGAAACATTCTAATGGTCATTTGCAAATGGAATTGTGAGTTCTAGTTAGAATCTATAGAGAGAATTTCTGAAAGAAGAGCACAGAATGTGAGCAGTCTTGCTCATCTGGACAGCATTATCTGTGGGTGGGTGATACAGCCCTTTTGAGACATGAATTATACAGAGATAGATTGCATTGTGATTAAAATGACTACATAGCTTATACATTTTAAAACTTGTTAATATTGTTTCCATGCATTTTTTCATTAAGTTCTGAGATGAGAGCCAATTTGCTGTAGTGGTTAAGGCATCAGGCTTGAAACTGGGAGACAGTGGGTTCAAATGTCACCTCAGGCACAAGGCAAGTTGTGTCTAAGAAGCTGATAACCCATATCTGAAAACTTGCCAAGAAAAATGCAGGGACTTGTCCAGGCAGTTGCCAGGAGTCAACACTGATTTGAAGACATCTCTGAGTCTCTCATGTGACTGTCTTAAGGTAAATGCTAAATGAATAAGGTTTTGATTTGGAGAATTTGATGTGTGTATGTAGGATGTGTGTGTCTGGATTTTGCTTTTTGCAGAGGAGAAAAGAAATTTATTGTTAGAAGATTCATAACTATTTAATTGTAGCAATAGGAGAACTTGCTAGTAAAGTTTCTCCTTGTGGTTGCTATTAATATGTTGTAGAATGATGTAGCTTTGCTATAAGATTATTCTGGATTAAACATTGTGGTCCTTGGGGGGGTTCCATCATAATCAAATTCAAGAATATTTTGAGTAGGTGCTGTGCTTCCCTACTAATAATATTGTTACCCCATATTATTTTCTCTGAGCTCTATCCAGACCACTGAGCCCCATCCTAATTATTTTCATCTGAGCCCTGTCTGAATATTGATGTTCTTGATAGCTCAACCGCAGTTGGGACTTCAAAGAGTGGTAATTTTGTAAATACTTGTTTACCTCTAAAGTGTCCATGGCTTATATATTATCAGCTTAATTTATTTTATTCTTTTATGTATTACTAGCTTATTACCCAGCTTTGCCTGGGTTATTTATGTATGAGTGGCCATCTTCTTTCCCCTCTTCTTCACTTTCTTCCTCCTCATGTTGTTCCCCCACCTCCTCTTCTTTACCCTCCTCCTCTTTCCCATCTTCATCTTCTTCCCTTCTTGTCCTGTTCATCATCTTCCCGCTCTTCCTCCAGTCCTCCTCTCCCCCCGTCTTTGTCATGTTCTTACCCTCATCTCCCTCTTCCTCTTCTTCCTCCTTCCTCTTACTCAGCCTGCAGGCAAAGGGGCAGTGGGCATTCCACCCCATTTTCCCATGCACTACTTCCACCCACGAACCCAGCCTGGAGGGCGGCAAAAGAATGGCCAATTTAGTTATGTAAACAAACATGTAATATTTTCATCCGGTCTCCAACCTTCCCTTTTTACGGAAGGTTGTTGAGAAGGTAGTGGCACTCCAACTCCTACATACCTTGAAGGACGCTGATTATCTGGATCCTTTGCAGTCAGGCTTCACGCCTGGGTACAGCACTGAGATGGCATTGGTTGCACTAGCGGATGATCTCTGGCGGGCCCGGACAGGGGAGTTCCCTCTGTCTTGGTGCTTCTTGACCTCTCAGCAGCTTTCGATACCATTGACCATGGTATCCTTCTGGGACGGCTTGAGGGATTGGGA
>JANHGC010010532.1:5807-18484 GCA_027560395.1 Boaedon fuliginosus | reverse complement strand
AGCTTTTTGTATTTTTGTACAGGTAATCCTTGACTTACAACAGTTCATTTAGTGACCATTCAAAGTTACAGTGGCACGGAAAAAAGTGACTTATGACCATTTTTCACACTTATGACCATTGCAGCATCCGCATGGTCATGAGAGGCCACCCAGTCATATAACCACCTTGCCACATCTACTAAGTCACACCCACTAAGCCGCACCCACAGAACCAGTTGTTAAAAAATTTGAAACCCACCCCTGGATGTAAGCATATATTTTTATTGTTATTAGTATTTTTTCTTTCTTTTCTTCTCTTACTATTTTTAATTGTTGTGAGCTGCCCAGAGTCATATATGTAAAATGAAGAGCTATAAATATTTAATAAAACAAATGCATAAATAAATGTAAGTAAAGTCATAAAATAAGAGAAAAGGAAAAGTTATTTTATCCATTGTCTTTTGTTTTGAAACTTCTCATCTTTCTCTTTTCGAGAATCTCAATTTTATATAATACAATATTGTTGGTTCTCTTTTCTCTTGGTCTATTCATTTATATATCTTATTGTTTTAATTTTAAATATATTAATGCTAATTTTTACCAGAATATTATTAAATTAATGCTGTTTTAAATCTTTGTCATATCTCTTTATTTTTGCAATACATCTTGATTCTCAAGTAGATTCAAATGTGGGGTATAAATCCCACAAAATAAATTATCTAAACTATGGGTGTCAAACTTATGGCTCATGGGGTGCTTAGATCTGACCCATGGGGCCACCCCGGAAAAAGCAAAGGAGCGGCCCGAGGTGCCTCTGCCACTGAAAACAAAACTCACTAAGGCCCACCCATGGCCCTCCCGAGCTCTGTTTTCACTGGCAGAGGGTTGCAGGAGGCTGTCACTACTGAAAATGGAGCTTGCAAGGGCCATGGGCAGCCCTCCCGAGCTCTGTTTTTTTCTGGAAGAGGGTTACAGGAGGCAGTTATTGCCAAAAATGGAGCTCACTTTTGCTGGCAGAGTGCTCAAGCCACCACAGGCGCTCTAATATGAGTGATGTCGAGCTGGCCATGCCCACCCCAACCCCTGAAGGTCAAACACAACACTGATGCAGCCCTCAATGAAATCTAGTTTGATAGCCCTGATTTAAACATCAGTAATTTTTATTGTCCTCAGATTCTCCTTATGGTCATACTATATCAGTATACCATATACTCTTTTTTTGTATTTAACCCACATTTATGTAGCAATCATTCTTCTTATTTTGCCAGACATACCCATTTTAAGTATTCAGTTTCTACTTCGTTCAACTTTTGTGTTCTTTTGTCATACAAATTAGTGAGCAGAAGAACACTGTTAATACATCCATTTTTCATTTCTCTCAAGGAATCATATTTATTATTGTTCTACCTGCATCATTATTGATTTTCTCATATGTAGTAAAACTTTCTACAAAAATACACAAATTCATGTGCTTTGCCTACTTTTTTGCCATTTATGTATAACTTTTTATTTTTCTCCTGCCTTTATTATTTTTGTAAATAATTCATGGCAGCAAGCATACATGATAGTCCATCTTCTTCCTATTTTCCTCAAAACAATACCTCTGTGAGGTAGGTTGGACTTAAAGAGGGTGACTAGTCCAAGGTCACCCAGCTAGTTTTCATTCCTAAAATGGGACTAAAACTTCTGGACTCCTGATTTCTAGCCTTAATCACTACAATTCCCTTGGTTACTGATATATTAGTCTTGATATCTATACTAATTATTATATCACACACTATGCCTAGCATTTTCACTGCAAATCACTATGTTTTCAACCAACAATTCAATATAATCTACATACAAAATGCACTTTCCTACTGAAACTAACATATTTCCCAAATCCACTCAATCCATAAATATGTCATAAAGAAAGTAGGCATCATACATATTTGTCTTATTATATTATTTAATGTTAAACCATTCACAATTATTTTCATTTATCAAACATGCTATTCATCAAGACTATTCTATAATAACCTTACAACAAAGAGCAATCAGTTCTTTATACATGCGAAACATTCCTTCTGAATCATTTCTAGGCTAAGATGAACTTGGTTCCAACCTAAGGCTGTCAAATTTTAGGGGCCACTAAAATTGAAAAGGCTTTTGAAAAACACAATTAAAAAAAGCAAAAAGCAGTAATGCCAGCGTGCATGCTACAGGGTTAAATTTTACCTTTTTTCCAATGTAAATAGGGAGAAAATATCCAAAAATTTTTTAAAAAAGTACTTGGAACTGAAAATAATATATGTAAATCTGAAAAACTGAAGGAAAAAATAATAAAGTGCACCTCTTAGAAACTCCTTTCCAAAGATGAACCAAACCATAGGGGACACCAGAATATGACTTTGCCTAGGGCACCCAAATTTCAGAGCTGGACCTGAATTCATTAATTCATGCCTATTTACTTTTATCCCATGTATTCCCTTCTGTAAAATACATGTCCTTACAGTCAAACATTTCTTAGTTAATTGCTGCCTGATATGAAGCCACGGTGCTCTTTTTTATTCACCTAGTTGCCCCTTTTCAAATGGAATTGTTCCAAGCTATCCCCCACCCTCGTATTGCTTTGTTCACACTTGGTACCGTCTCCTTTGCAGAAGGGAACAATAATAGCAGACTCCGATATCACATTTACATTAAACAAGACAGATAAGCTGCCCAGAAAACATTTCTGTTTTAACATTTTCCTAGCTTCATAATTTACACTTGCAATCAATGGATTTCAATATTGTCATTATATGTGTTGCTTCTTTAATCATTTTATAGACACAAACATTTGTTTTAAATTTAATCTTTGATATATCACCATCATTCTCATATATTTTTCTGAAATATTCCCTATAGCATTCTCACTTCAATTTTATTTCAAATTATTATATTAGATTCATTTTTTTATTCCATTTACTCTTCTTGAGGCACCTATTATAGCCCTTTCCACCCACTGCCAAAATAATTTTTTATTACTATCAAAATCGCTCATCATTTTATCTGCCTTTCTTATCTTACTTTGGGAATATCTTTTCCTCTTGTTATTTATATGGTGTCTTTCTTCTATTCTTTTTTTGCTGTCATCATTCTCATTTTCGCTCTCTAAAAAGAATCATAGTGAAGGTTAAAGTTCAGGTTTAAGAAAAATTCAGAACACTTGTAGAGAAAAGTAACATGATGGTCAGGATGCTAGAAACTAGAGATGGATTTCACAGCCTACTTCAAATGTCTGAGAGGATGTCATATAGAAGATCAAAACCTCTATCATTCCAAAATGCAGGACATGGAATAATGGATTTAATTTACAAAAAGAGAGATTCCAATTTAACATTAGGAAAACTTCATAACAATTGGGGATGCTTGAATTTGGATTCTCACATTTAGAAGCAGGTTAGACTTAATGATCTAAGTATAACCTTCCATTTCTATTATTCTAGGTAGACATTCTTTTCTAGGCTACATTTGAAAGGTAATGTGAAATATAATAGAATCCTATTATAGTGCCATATTTGTGATAATTCAGTCACCATCTCTCCCTCTTTCTTGCCACATGCACATATATCTTGTTTTAATTACTGAATGACCAATGTTTAAATATGAAACCATACATCTGTTAAGATTAATAGTAACACCCAACAATGAATATATGGTTAAATTCATTATTGGTAATCTCTTTTTAGTAGAATATCTAAACAACATTCATAAACCATTAAGTGGCTAACTACGGAACGGCTCTGCATACCTAAATAATTCTCTTTTATGGCAACATGCTTGTGGATGTATTACCAATAATTCATCATTCAGTAAAAATAAGAGCAATAATTATAATGAATAAATCCATGTTATGGTATATTCTAAATAATATTTTCAGTGTTAATGTTTATCTGGGACTCTACTGAAATAAAATTAACGGAAAGTCTAATCTTGTATTTCCATACTTATGAAACAAGCCTACTCTATTTCAATTTGCTGCTGACATCTCTATGCATTATTTTTACTAGTGAAACCTTGGATGTCAACACCACTTCCACAATTTCCTCTAATTTTTAAAAATGCATAATATGTACACACTCCTATGAAAATAATGCATATTTTTTCTAAGGGGTCACTTTTGTTAACCAATGTAATAATTTACATAAAGGTCATACATTATACATTCATTCATTGATTTATTGAATTTCTGTACCTAAAGCACTCAAAGTAGTCAAAAACTACCAGTAGGATCTGTCAAATCCTACTGACATGAATCCATATAGGCATTACCCTACTTACAGACAGGTTACATTCTAGAGGTGTTCACAAGTTCATAAGAATTCTTAGTTTACATAAGAATCAGTATTTCAGTTAATTGGTGATGATGGCATGGGTTCGTCCTTCAGGGTTGATATAGCAAATTTCTCTACCTCCCTGAAGAAGCAGTCCAGTGAATTTTGGGTGGTGATCTTTCTCTTTTCTTCAAAAATGACACCATAGTAGTGGACTGCAACATAAACAGCTACAGGCACCTTGGTGAAGTACCCAACATTAGGGCCTATCCTATGTCTCAGCAGGTGCAACAGCACTTTCTCAATCAAGATGAATCTCTCTGCCATAAGCTTGGTCTGGAACTGATACAGTGGTTCAGTGTCTTCCTCTTGTTTCTGCTACCTTTACAACTCCAATGAAGTATTTCTTGGAGAGGTCCTCTATGTGTGTAGCTAACAGCTCATCAAAGTCCTCCTCCTCCAGTGAGCTGAAGCTCCTTGATAAGGGTAACCAATTACTGACCTTGACCTGCGACTTCTTTTCCACCAGCTCAAAGCATCAGAGCTCATGAACAAATTGAGGTCACAGATGTTTCTACACTCTATTCAAGTTTGCAGACATAACCTTAAATCAGGCTGAACTGATGTTCTTGATAGTGTTGTAGATGTCATAAGTTATTACCTAGATCACCTAGGCCAGTGGTGGTGAACCTTTTCGGGTCCACGTGCCAAAGATGTGCACATGCATGCATATCCATCCCACCTGCATGCATGCACGTGATCTCCACATGCATGTGTGACGATCCCTGCACATGCTCACACACGATCCCCACTGGCAAAAACACAATCTAAAGCAGAATTTTTCCAGTGTGTGCCAAAGCAAATAATTGTTCCTGACAAAGACATCCTCTCCAGGCCTCTGATTAAATCAGCTCAAGCCAGGTATTCCTTGTGAGGAGAGATGGAGTGGCCTCCTTACCAGCAGTCTCACAGACGTCCTTTGAGTCCACTTCCTTTGCCCTTAGATCAAGTGAGGAAGGCAGAGATCGTCTCCTGTGTTTATGAAGGAAGCAGCTCTCAAATATTTGTATACCTCTAGAAACCTCACTGCATGAAAACCTAAAGGAAAAACCATTGGGAATTATTTTGACAACATAGGGTATATAGTCCATTGTAGTTGGATATTCTACGTATGCAGTCAATGATTCTGAAATTTCATTCATAATATATATTTTAAGAGATATGATTTGGCACTCTAGTTTTACAAATTGTTTACTGGAAATAATACTATTCAATACTATTTTGAAAAGATGATAGAGTGGAAGAGTACAAATCTTTTTAAATGCAAGTATCATTCATTGATTTTAAATAATCTTCAGGGTCTTGTATCATTAAAAATATAAATCAGACAAAATGTTCATCATCTTTCATCTTTGGACTGCATTCATTTTTTAAAACCATCTTTATTCTGAGTCAGCATATGACAAGAACTGTAACAAAGTACAGTAAGATGTCTTTCCTAAAGTTGCACATTTTCAGAAATCACCAAGGCCAAGTTTCTCTTAATAATTTAATATAATATTGACTTTTGGAAGATTTCACTTTGAAATATAGTTTCTTCTCAATATTAAGCCTATGATAAAAATCAGACCTTGAAGTACAAACTTCAAGTATAAATATACCACTTTGTTAGTTAATGACAAATATGACTAAGTATCAGAAAGACCTCCTTTATCTTGAACACGTAACTATCTCAAACAAATGCTACCTTAGATATGTTTCATTCTATGGATTTGATTTTGGAGGTACATGTATGTTCAACTCTATAAATAGATTGAAGAGAACAGAAATTATCGATGACAGTTAGAAGGCAACTTTGTTGTAAGACAGCTTTGTTCGAGTTTGAATCTCAATAACTATGGATGGTGGTAATTATGGCAATAGTTGATTAATATATGTCCTGCTTTAAGCAGATTTTGGATGAAGAGGAAAGGACCAGCTGTACATAGTATTTCACTAATTTACTGTGAGCCATGGTGGCACAGTAGTTAGAATACAGAATTGCACGCTAACTTTGCCCCCTGCCACGAGTTTAAACTTGACCAGCACAAAGTTGATTCAGGCTTCCATCTTCTGAAGTTGGTAAAATGAGAACCTAAAGTATTGGGGATAGGTGTTTTTAACTATCTCTAATGGAATATTTTTTTCCTGACATTTTCATATAGTGCCCAGAAATTGAACAGACTTTCAAGAAAATTCTTTCTCAGCTAGTACAAAAATATTCTGTTCTAACAGTGCTGACAGATGCATTATATACTCC
Source organism: Boaedon fuliginosus (assembly GCA_027560395.1). Classification (NCBI taxonomy): domain Eukaryota; kingdom Metazoa; phylum Chordata; class Lepidosauria; order Squamata; family Lamprophiidae; genus Boaedon; species Boaedon fuliginosus. Next base: position 11,908 of record JANHGC010010532.1, on the reverse strand, counting down.
CTTGGGTAATTTTCTTTAAGGTAGAAAGCTTTCTGTAGGCCTATTGACATGGAAGTATTCAATCCAAGCTAATTGTTGTAAATTGGTAGGAATATTTTTAGACATAGAATGTTTACTTATTATATGTTGTATAAGAGAATAATAAGATTAAACACAACTTGCTACCCCAGCAACAATTTTCATTCAAACCCAATACAAATAAAGGATTTGTGATGGAAGTGCAACTTACATTATATAATAGAATCTGAAATCACATGGTGTGCTTCTTGTTACCAGAACCTTTGTATTAATCTGGTTTACTTTTTAAAGAATCTATAAGAAAAAACCCCAAACAGATATATTGATCCTCACCAATTTTATCTCTAAAGTTTTAAACAAAGTCTTTGTGTAGATTTGGATCACAAATAATGACATTATCTTAAAGGTTATCTTAAATTAAAACATACATCTGGCTTCTTAAAATAACGATTAACAATTCTTCGCAATCTAAACAATTTTATTCCACAGTATTGTGCTTTTTAAGTATAATTTTTGCTTATAAAATGGAAGAAAATGTTCAGTCCCAGGCAAATGAAAAAAGGGTGGTAATGCTAATGTTCAATATTTTCTTCATCTGTTGTAGTGTAAATGGTGGTCAAAGAAAATTTCTTTGATTCTCTCCATGAAGTCATTTGTCTTGTGGCTACAACTGTACAAAGTGGTTGGTCCTTTGTAGGCAGGCAGTTTCACTTCTCCATTGCTTAATTTGTCTTTTTTATCACTTAAAAGGAAGTTATTATATACTGTCTGAGCATTATTATGAGATCCTTGAAGTTCTTCCAAGGCATTTGACAAGCAACCAATACCTTAAAAATTATTATTCAATGTTTCTGGAATAATAACTTCTGGGGATGTGATGGCTCAGTGGTTAAAGACTCTGAGCTTGTCAGCTGGAAACCTGACAGACTGGGTTCTAGACCCGAGCACTCCATAATGGGTTGAGCTCCAGTTACTTGGCCCAGTTCCTTCCAACTTGGCAGTTTGAAAGCATGCAAATGCAAGTAGATGAATAGGTACCACTTTGGTGGGAAGGTATCAGCATTCTGTAAGCCTTAGTGCATAGTTATGCTGTCCATACAATCACAAAAATGTCTACAGACAATGCTGGATTCCCTAGCTAAGAAATGGAGATGAGCATTGCCCCCTAGAATCAGATACAACTGGATAGGGAAAATTTTTACTTTTACTTTTAATCTGCAATAGTTAGATATAACATCAATAATATTTCACACACTGGAGATAGAGAAAAGGAGGCCAGATTAGCCTTTGCTGCATTAAAGCATCTACTACCAGAAGGGATTATTCTGACTGCATTAACTGCATTCTCTTCCAAACCATAAGTTGCCCAACTCCCTATACCCACACATGTGATCTGCTTAAGATGCCTTTGTAATAAAATATTAGCAAGGTGAATTGAGTGGTTACAGGGGGAAGAATCAGATTATTTATATTCACTGACAATATCTCAAAGATAGTATATCTATCATGCTAACCTAGTAGGAAAGGATAAATAATAATGTCACTCTGATGAGTTTATCAAAAGCATTCCAGTGTCACGTTGCAATTTCCACTGTGCTGCCTTCTTTTCTTTGTATAGTCTTTGGAATATAATAGGCAAAGGTACATGAGCTGTGGTTCTGATTTTGCTCAGGGCTGCTCAGCAAGCTGTCAATGCTTTACTGGTAGCTCTGTGTTCACTGTAGTTGTTTGCATGCTTAATAGATTTATGTTGTATCTTCAAAGTGAGTTGGTTGCTTCAGGGTTTTGGCCAGGATAGGATGTGAGGACAAAAAAGCAAAGATGTCATAAAAGCTGCAGGAGTTACCGAGTAAGGGGGCTGAGTAAGACTCCAGGTATATAGTTGTAATTGAATATTAAACACTTAGTACAGCAAAGAAGTTGAATTATTTTTCTTCAATGTTATCCACTGTTATTTGTAATTCCAACCACATTTAATATCAGCCGATAAAAGTTTACTTGTTTCTGTCATTATATACTTACTGACTGACACTAAGCAGGATCTTAGAGAATACATGGAGGTTTCATAAAGAGCCTTACTATGAACCTCAGTGTGACCTATTTGAACACATTCAAATGTATTATTTGTCATAAGTAAATGTCAGATCAAACAGTATATAGTCAGAAGGCAATTCAAATAGCTGAAGTCAGTTGAATAGACAGTGCAGTATCTAGAGGTTATTTTAGCTGAACAAAAATATCCAACTTACAGATTCCTCTTCTGTCAAAATATTTGCCTTGGGCAAGTCACTGTCTCAGAACTTAATAAAATGTGAGGAAAAAGTGAAGCTGAAGCAGTGAATAGGGGATAAAATTGAAATACATCGAAAACCCAGACAATGAATTTAAAACTTGATGGCTATGTGAGGAAGATATAAGAGACAAGTATTTTGTAATCTTTCTGTTAGCTCAACAGATTTAGGAAACCTAAGAGACCCTGATGATTATCCGATTTGTTATCTTGTGAAAAAGTTGAAATATTTTTCTAAGAAGTGGTCTGTGAAGGATTGTCAGTCGTGAAATTAAGTCGTAATTTACTAAAGACAGGCACTAGAACCTCTACACCTATTATTTGCAGGAACATCTAACTAACTTTTATTTTCTGTTAAGATTTAGAGATTTTTTTTAGAATGAAGATCACTGGAATATGACAAACTGACTGCTTCTAGCTTTTTGGTATTAAGCAATAAATGATAAAATCTAAAACATTATTAATTTATCCATTAAAATTTGAACTTGCAAAATCTGACAAATGTATTTTGTATATTTTGGATCATGACATTTAATTCTAGACCTTTCCCTTTTTTTTCTATGGACATTCTCAGTCATTCAGATCATGGTTGCCCCAAAGGTGGTTTTTTAAGAGGCAACTGGACTTGATCTGTTTTAACTTGATGATGTTATGTTTCTCATCTAAGAAGCTTCTTCAGTTCTGACTGTCTTCTTTGGAAGACAGCAAAGTCCATATTCTGGACAAAGAGGACCACTGGTTTGAAAGAGGGGTCAAAAAGGCCAAACTGAACAATTTTCTCTCTATAGAGAGCAAATGATACCATGCCACCTATCTCTTGCTTACAAAACAGTCCTTTCAGCAGCTTCAGAAAAGTTACACACCCATTTGCACTATTCAAGTGACCCTGAGGGCAGAGATACAACTCCAAGTAGCTTCAATGACTCTTAGAAAGAGTGTTAATGACCAAATGATTGCTAGGATTATAAATTCATCTATTCCACAGCATTTAGTCAGAACTGAAGAAGCTTCTTGGATGAGAAACAAAATGTTTTCAAGGAAAAACAAAATCCAGTTGCCTCTTTATTATTTTACCTGTTTACTATTTAATATTAATAACTTACAATTCTAGTGATAAATGCATGTTATGATGAAATCCTGTAAACATTTCTTGGGAATGAATTGATGTCAGTTTTATATATACAAATATCCATAATCTTTTGGATTTACTATGGTTTCATAGAAGATAAATTATTAACAAAGATACAAACTACCTTTCCACTTTCAGAGAATAGTTTCTTATGAAATGAAAATGACTGAGAGACATTTACCCCAAGTATAAGAAGCTTTATTCTTTTTTTTCTTTTTTTTTGGCAATTTCTATGGTTTGTTCTGACAGCCACTTATTTTCATCTGTTTCTCCAAGTTTGCCAGTGTCTTTTCACATTTATCCTTAACACCTTACATAAATTCATTTGACAGTTCTGCTTCATTATCAATGTGATTCAGGATTTCAGAGTGATTCCTTTAGTTCTCTTTGAAAATGGCAGGTATATGCTCAATATTATACTGTAAAAACTGATTGGCTTTCTTCTTTTTTAGCTTGACTTGGAATTTGCACAAGAGCCATTCATTATCTGTTCTGTACTCAGCACCTGCTTATGTCTTTGATGCTATAACTGAGCACATCCACTTCCTGTAGGGCAACCTCAGCAACTAGATTCCTGAAGACTTTAATCTACTCACATAATAAACACCATTAATTACTCTGAAATATCTTCAGCTTTTTCTCAGTAGCATATTGAGTGCTATCAAAGCTGATTGGCCCATCATCCAACACTATATATGGAATCATTTTATATTTTCTAGCCATGTGGTTTTCTTAGTAAAAGTACAGGAGTAGTTTACTATTAATTTATTTCACATGATATAAACTTATACTTTTTACTCATTGTCACACAAGAAGTCATCTGTTTCCAGCATCTTCCTATATCACTTCCCCAAATAGGTGCCTGCATGTTTTAGATAGGAACTCTCTGGGAATGTATACTTTTGGCCCACACTCCTACTTACACTGGCATTCTTTACTCATTCCTCCCAGGAACTCACTCCCTCTCTCACTATGATAAGGCACATTGTACTAAACTAGTTTTACAATTTAATAGAATGCTTTAATTCCTATTCATAGGAATTAGGTAGGTCAGAAGTTAAATACTTAACTTCCAACTCTATGATTCTATGATTATGCTGATCCCCAGCATCAAATTTGGATCTTGCCACTGCTATAGGATTGAAATCCTCTTTCCCAGAGTTCAGCAATTAAACCTTTTCAAGAGCCTTTAAAAATAATATTTCAGACTTTTTTCATGTAAAGTTTATCTCATAACACTAAACTCTAGTTCCTTCCAAAAATGGCAGTTTTAATACAGCGATTTACAGTCCGGTTGGGATTTTTGCTTATTAGCTATGAGCAAAATGCAAGCACTGTAGTTAATCCTATATAATATAGTTCTAAATGTGAATTCTAGTTATTTTGTTCCAATATATATATATATATTTAAAAGCTACTTCAAGAACTATTTAAAAAGAAAGTGAAATAATCATACTAAACACTTTTTCTAAGTTCAGAATGTCACCCAAGCACTAAGTCATTAACTCTATTCCTTTCTTCTCATGTTCAGTATGTTCTTTAAATGCTGAATTCATATCCACAACTGCTATTTTTGCATAAAAGGGATTCCAATTAAGTCTATGAGCTATATACATAAAAATTCAATTTGTAAAATTGGTACTTGGCTCCATTAAAAAAAAAGACCTAATGAAAAAAATGACTTGGCAGGTCTCAAACATGGAAATGTAATAACACTGCAGTAAAATAAGCATTTTTGAATAACAAATGGGAAGGATGAAAATCATTGTATAATTTGCAGTTTGTCAGGAGTTATTAAATATGGCAAAATTATGCATACTTATAAAATATGTTAACTACAAATCTATTCATACGTATATATAACAAAGTAAAAGTGCAAAACTCATTATTGTTTGACTTCAAAAAGGTGATGCCATCTTTATCCATTTCCCATTCCATGTAGACAAGCAGTTTATTTATTTATTTATTTGTTTGTTTATTTATTTATTTATTTATTTGATTTATACCCCGCCTCTCTTCACCCAAATGGAGTGAATCTTCAGTCTGAATTCAGCACTTTCAATAGGACAGCACCCTCAACTCAGGTCTAGGATGGAAGTGCTTAGAAGAATGTTTCTTAGCAATTAGTTTATGTTAGCAATGGTGGTCATAGAAGTAATCTGGAAGAATGTGATCTTATTAAATCAGGAAAGAGCTAGAGAAGCAGAAGAGAAACAGTAGTCTCTCCTTTTCAATATGTGGGAAAAAATACATTGAGTTTCTCGGATGAGCATTTCCTGGAGTTGAGGACAGGTATTATCTCTTAAAATTTTGGGGTTTAGAGCTAATTAATTTATTCTCTTCAGTTGATTGGTTTAAGAGAATATTCTCACAGTAGAAAACACTAGGACTAAAGTAGTGTTTTCTATTGTGGGGATATTCCCACAGTATTCTTGGACTAAAGTTCATTTTCATTCATTTAGATGTATTGTATGGCTTGCTCAGAGGAAGACTTTTCTTAATCTATGACTATCTTATAGTTACAACAATAACTATTACTGTCAGAAGCATTGTTGATTTTTTATGTCCCTAACAATATTGATAAATATAAACAATAAAATATTGCAAGATTACCTCTCTATAGTGCTTTTTTTCTAAAAAAAAAAAAAAAAAAAAAGGTACCCG
>JANHGC010010528.1:78881-92330 GCA_027560395.1 Boaedon fuliginosus | reverse complement strand
ATTTTACCTTCCTTCCTTCCCCTTCCTCTGATTTTACCTTCATTCATTTTACCTGTTTATCTGTGTGTGTGTGTGTGTTTATCTCTCGTGCATGCTCTCTCTCTCTCTGCGTGTCTCTCGCTCAAAAAGCCATGGCTGGCTAAGCCGGAGAGTGGTCCTCGGGGCTGTTTGCTACTCCTTTTCTTTCTTCTCTTTGGAAATCCGTGCTTGCTGAGGAACAAGCAGGAGCAACAGCAGAGGCTTCCCTTCTCCTCCTCCTCCCCTGCTCCTTCTCCTCTCGTGACCAGGACTGTGGTGTGGCCAGGAGGGTGCACGCACACGGGGAGACCTTCCTCAAGTTAGTAGCTGCCCGCCCCGAGCACGCCTTTACTGTGCTTTAGCCAAGCCTGGCCGCTCGCTTGAGGAAAGTCTCCCTGGTCACAAGAGGGTTAGGGTTCCTTAGCAAGCACGGATTTCCAAAGAGAAGAAAAGGAGTAGCGAACAGCCCTGAGGAACGCTCTCCAGCTTGGCTAGCCTTGGATTTTAGAGAGAAAGAGACAAGGAGAGAGAGAGGGCGAAAGAGCACGTGCGCTAAACACACACACACAACAGGAGAGGGAAAAGGATTTTGAATGTGTGGGGGGTTCTATGGGAAACAGGTCCAAATGGCTCTTTGAATGCTCCTCCACCTGGGTGTGCTGCAGACCATCAAAATTTTCTCATGCACCACCAATGGTCCGCAGACCACCGGTTCGGGACCTCTGTCTTAAGTCATTGTGGATTAACAAACTATGATTAAAATGAACCATCCAGGTTGGAGAAACTTTAAAACAGTTTAAACTCATTCAGAAAACTCCTTGTAGTTGTCTTAGCAGCAATATGGAAATGTTTGGTCTTTGTCTCCTTCCATAATATTTTTCTTACCCTACTGTCTAGTCCAGCCTTCATCCCTAGGTATTTTTTGGTAGACTTTAATGCTAAACTAAATTTTTCTGGCTGATTCCCAATACTAACCAAGTCTGATCTTGTTTGGGGTTTGTTTGTTTTTTGCAGTCAGCCAAGGTTGGCTAGGTGTTCTACCAGCATATGCAAAAAATACTTACAAATTTATACTTTTCAAAACATTCAAAACACAAACCTAATATGTGGTTTAACAAAAACAAATTGGGCAGGTACCTTCAACTGGATTTTGAACCGAACAGTGTGACTTTTCATACAGAAAGTGGTCAAAGAACGGAAACCTCAGATGTTGTTTAGTTTCCTCAATGAAAAATTTATCTAGCTAACTGCACCAGGCAACGGTCTATCATTACGCTGCAGTTTCAACCAGAAGCCCTCATTGGTTGACGAATGGGGAAGAACACAGTTTGAAATTTTCTCAGAAAACAAACAAATCGAAAGTAAGAAACATGACTGTGAAACTCTGCAGGCTGCTGCACAAAGCTGCCTCTCCCACAGGTGTAGATAAGCACACAAATGTTAGGGCAGGGGCAAGTAAATAAGCAAGAATTTTTGAAACCTGATATGCAAGAAGCTAGTTTTCAATTCCACAGACGGAATTTACTTATTTATAAATTGTCCCAAGTTTCTAAAGTGAGATGTACAGCTCCATTCAGATCCCAGCAGTAGGGAGTGCTAAAATATTTATCAGCCAAAATATACTCTTAAGTCGGAGATATAACTTGATTTTTGGGAATTGTGTTGCAAATCAGGATGTGTACTTCTTTCACAGAATTGAACAGTGAACAAAATTACTCATCAATGCTTTACAGCCACACATGTCCAATAGAGCTACTATCAGAGAGTCTGTTTTGCTCTAGCTGAACCTGAACAGGAAATCAGATTAAGCTTTTGTGCCTGTTGATGCTTGAATAAGGACATTACTTGAAGAACAGGTATTTAAGAAGCAGTACAGTAATCCTAACAATAACAGAATATTTGAGAATTAAGAGTGAAGTCATGCTGTAGTGTAGATCAATTGACAAAACTGTCCAACTATTACGTTGTTTTTATTGACTTCTACAACAGGCCATGTGAACCAGTTGCCATTTTTCATAACTGCTTCTAGACGAAGTAATGAAAGATGTCAAGATTTGCTCAAACTCAACTCCTTGCTATCTATCTATCTATCTATCTATCTATCTATCTATCTATCTATCTATCTATCTATCTATCTATCTATCTATCTATCTTCACCACAGTAAAATTCTGTCCTGGAAAAATCAACAAAATATAATTCATTTAGCTAATAAGAATTTTAAAAATCATATTACAACTCATGGGTCAATTCAGACTTTTATTTTTTTTAAAAAAAGTCATGAAACTCAATAAATTACACAATAATTTCCCGCCTTAATAAATTTTTCACAAAATAAAATTTACAAGTTCTAAGAGAAAGCTTCGAAACTCCTTTCTCTTTTGAAGTGCTGATGAGTTATTTTTTATTTTATATTATGCTGGTGGATTGTTCTGTGACTGCTACAATTGGTTTCAAAGATTTTACAGGAAATCAAACCAAACACAAGCAACAACAAAAATCACACACAGAAATCTTAAGGGACAATTATTCAGTAGGTAATAAATGGAGCTATCAAGTTAGCATTCAATGCCAACATACTAAGCACCATGAACAGAAGTGACCAGGGAAGTTTCCCCAACTTTTTTTAAAAAGAAACAAGTGCACTTTTAACATTAACTGTGTTACTGGGCAATATATAAATTTGCTCTATTTGTAGCTTCTGCACTGCACTAAAAAGTACACCAAATAATATATCCAAAAATCTGAAAGACTTGTTAAATGCAAAGAAACTGTATGTCATAATCAGACTAGTTAGGACATATGTGGTTGAGAGTTGCTGGTTTTTCTACTACAAAAGGACTGTCAAGATCCTGCACTCATATTCTTTTCCTTTGACACAAGTATTATGTAACTGTTCAGCTGATGGGAGATACAATGTCATTAAGCACATGATAACCACAGAAGTGTCATCCTATGCAATGCAATCTTGTCTCTAAAGGCACAAATGGTGCTTTAAAGAATGAACTTTACTTTGAAACATTTGATATTCTAAATGTGTATAAGTCAAGCCCTTGTCTTATCCTCTCAGTTAAAGGACAAACATTACCTGGATTCTCAGCTAAAACATTTTAGCACTGCAAGCCAGACATATGCTACCCTAGTCGAAATTCTCTTAAAATATATATCTGTGTTAATGTGACATTTGTTTGTTATTTTAGTGAAATCTTTAATTTGATTTCCCCCCCAAAAATCGTATCAACTATTAAAGTAACAATCACATGCATACTTATTAAAGTAATAATCCTATGCATACTTACCTCACTGAACTCCTATTAGCAAGCAAAGGATACTACATGACTGATAACTACACTGAACGAGAAAAAAACTCCACATATTTTTCAAGTTTTAGAAATCTATCCCCTTGAATGTCCCCTTGTTTAATGTGGACATAGCAGCTAAGGAGTAAACAAATATATTTTCTTATCTACTTTTCAGATTCTAGGCATATCAAACAAGGAATTTAAAACATAATTTCTGCAGTGCTTCTGTAAGAAAACATAGGGCAGTTCACTTTCTGGTTTCTGTGCTGTAGCTGATGGCATCAGGACAGTTTCAACCTGTTCAATAAAATGTTTTTGACAACAAACTGAAGACGTATACTACACTATTTCCTCTCGTGAAATTTATCTATTTACTCACAAATCGAGTTTTCACTTGTTTACTGTACCAGGTTTGCAATTCTTTTTAACTGTATGTATGAACAAGATGCTGCAACCTGCAAACCAGTAGCCTGGAAGAGAAGCAGGTTCTGAGGGCTTCAGATGAAAACAAGAAGAGGCAGGGATTCCCTTCAGCAGTACAGACTCCAGGTATGATCCAGTCCAGTGGGCAATAGTAGTAACGTCACGCCAGTAGGGCACAATGCTAATGGAATGAACATTTAGGCTTCTGGTTGAACTAATGATACATGCCACTCTCTGTACATGTGTTAAGAAAACAGTGCCCAATTTTCTATAATTTTCACGCAAACTGTATGAGGAACAGAGGTAATAAATCTCTGCCAGACAACAAATTAAATCTTGAGGGAACCATAATTGAAGATTACAGGGGGAAAAAAATCTTCCTTTAAAAAAAAAGCTGTTTTTTTAAAAATCCTGAATTAAAATAAGACTTAATGTCAAATACAAAATATAGCTGTGACCAGTAACTCTGGGTCTATCATACAATCATTTGGTTATCCTTGAAAAACTTAGCTAAACGTGTACAAAGTGTACAAAGGGTTGGCACCACAACTGGAATGAGCCATCAGCTTGTTTAATACAACCTTCCAAACAAATGCAACCTTCCAGATTAAGACTTTCCCTACAATGCTTGAATCAGAGGTTCCTTGTGCTCCATACTGTAGACCTCGTTTTGTGTCATCACATTGTTTTAAGGGGAAGTAAAAAGGAATGGACACAGAAGCCGGGGCATCAAAGAATGGGTCAGTCATTCAATTCTATGAATTCTATAAATTTGGGACACATCTTTTCCATATTGGAAGGGGTTACATCACCCATTGTGACATAAATATATACACATTTACTCTACAAAGTTGATTGATGATTTGCATTACCAGCATGCAAGTCTTCTCCTTCAAGGGCATTCAAGATTCTACAGTAAGAAATTGGAATGTTTGAAATATTCCATAAAGTATTCCTAGAAAACCATTGCCTAACTTGTTAATTCTCCTGACAAGCTGGAAAGCTTTTTACAGATGTAGCTTGGGAATATACATATTTGGATACTGAAACAAGGAGAGCAACCTTTTGCTTAGCGTACAAAAATAAAGAGAAATGCAATGGGGAAAACACATGGAACCCTGACGCTTAAAATGTGGGTTAATCTAGTTTTTGCTTCTTTAAAATGCTGCACCATTGTTACACACATTTCTGCCAAAAAGGCAAAGTATTTCACAAGTCACGTGTCCCAACTGCTGTCTTTAAAAGCAATTTTGACTAACCGGAGTTCTAACTCAAAAGCATCTGGCCGGTCTTGTGGGTTAGCAGCAAGCATTTCCTTAATCAGCTGTTTCATGCGAGCATTCATTTTCTTTTTCTTAACAGGTATGAGTAGTTCCATTTTTGGATTTTCCAGCAATGCCTCTCCAACAGGTACAATCTCAGTCCCTTGTTTCACGTAACTGCCCAGGAGTTCTTTCTTTGTCTCCGTGTCTACGAAAGTGATCCTTTCTAACATTGCCCAGATTATAATCCCCAATGCAAAAATGTCTGCTTTGGCAGTGTAGTGACCTTCCCAAACTTCAGGGGCCATGTAGAAGTCTGTGCCACAAGCTGTAGACAGAAAACATTTATTTACATTCACAGGCTCTTCGGGATTTTGTCCTGATGCTGAACAAACCTTGCTTAGGCCAAAGTCAGCTACTTTCAAAGTAGGTTCCAGGTCACTAGCATCCATCCTGCTTTGAGAGATCAAGATGTTGTCAGGCTTGAGGTCACGGTGAATGATCTGATTTTTGTGCAGAAAAGCCAGGGCACTGCTGAGCTGAAGCATAAAACTAGTGTTGGTCTTACGGCTGGGCTTTCGGGATAGGAGGTATTCATTCATATCACCTCCATCACAAAAATCCATCACAAACCAAAGATAGTAGGCACTTCTGGGATCAAAGGCAATTTCACCTTTCAAGGAGGTCTCTACAAGCTACAATACAAAGATATTTCATGTATATATTGAACAAACATGATTCAAATCCCAATGTACAGCACATTAGTCAAACCGTGAGTGACTGTCCAAGGGCCCCCTAAATCTAGGAAAATACTGGCTTCTAAGCAAAAAAGTAAAACTCAGTTTGGAACTATGTTTATTTAATATCATTTTCCATTTGATCAACATTTTCTTGTCTTCAGTACAAAGATTTTCTTACATCGCTTATGTCATGATGCAGTAGAAAAATTTTATGAATTTCATCATTTCATTCTCTCCTGCAAATGCCCATATGTGGGTTATAAAGCTAAACCAAGCTACACTTTCATTTCTGATTTGTAAGCTAAAACAGAAAATGAGTCTGTGTTTACATATTATGCTAATCCAAAATGTTGTTAGTTTGGTTGGGCTTAATATTAATTTATCCTTATGGCTTATAAGTGATGGTTTATGGCTGTTGTGTAAACCAAACCTTTACAACTTAATAACCATAATTGTCCATGTTCAATATGGTAAGCTAAAACAAGCAAGATGTAGGAGAAGAAATGGCAAAACCTGGGGGGTGGAGTTAAAAGAAGGATCAGCCTAGAATCTTTACATAGCCAACCCTCCCTTGAATTCTGTGGACACTTATCTAATTTGAAGAAAGTACCAATGATTTAATTGAGAAAGTTCTATGCATAGGCTGTTTATCAATAAGTCAATTTAATTGGACCATCATGTGTGGACCTGGTCTTTTGCATTTATTTGACACATCATGGGCTGGTACCTTTTTCAACAAACCATGGATTAGCATAATATGTTAAATAACAAACACTACAAACTATAGGTTTGAGGTAGAAATCACAGATTATCATAAACATCAAATGTTAATTTAACTCTTGGTAATAAAACTTATTTAATGGACCACTGAGCATAACTTTCTTTATTTGTATAATTAAATGTGACCAGGCTAACCTGAAAAACCTGAAAAACCAATAAAACAGCACAGCTACAAAAACTAATTTTAAATGTCCAAAGTGTATTTCTATATTCCATTAACAAAATATATATTGCTGAGCAATATATATTTTGACAATCTGCTTGGCAGAAAAACAAAACTAATTAGTTATCGTAGACAGCCATAATTATGTAGTATACTGGATGAGGAGGACAATTAATCTGAGAAGAACTTGACCTATAGTTTTTTTAATGGCATTTTAAGAATACTGCTAATATATTATTTTAACGTCATTTTATTCTTGATTTTATTAATCTCAATATATAATTGAGTTCAAAGAATAAAACAAATTTCTTTAGAGTTGATCAAGCTATTTACCCCAATGTTGATTTTTTTTAAGTGGTCTCCCATAAAAGCTATTAAAAGAATTATTAATGCACCTTTTATTTTATTTATTTATTAAATTTATACCCTGCCTCTCTTCCCCAGTCAAGGGGAACTTGAGGCGGCTTACAACCTTTTCTGAGGGGGAGCAATTTTTTCTTACAATGCTACAAAAATTATTTACCCAATGTATAACCCACATTTCTGCTTAAACAAGCACTCAGAAACAATTATTTGAATGTCCTGGGAAGACTCAATGTTCTTCAGTGGAAGTGTACTCTATTGTTTCCCTGAAAGTTAATGTAGCGACAAGATTTTGGAACTATCTAAAACTATATCCAATACAAAAAAGCAAACATATTTATTTTTCTGTATTTATACGGAATGGCAATCTCTATTTCACTGTAAAATAACCAAATAGCTGATCCTTTTTTTTTTTTACTTTTAACACAATGTTTCTTTCATTATCTGCAACTTCATTTACCTGTAAATAAAGCGAAGAGCTGGAACCATGGGACATCTTCTGAACCATGCCGTCTTTTTGCAATATGCATTCTTCCAAGTGGATTACATTTGGGTGTTGGCTTTTAATACTACTGAGTGCCCAGAACTCACGCAAGGCTAGTTCTACGTTCTCTGGAGCATGACACCGAATTTTCTTCACCGCAACTCGTGCAGAGGTTTTCCTTACTACTGCTTCATATACCACACCATAGCTGCCATGACCAACCTCTCTTATTAGATCGTATTTTGGCTGGCTACTCACCATCTTCAAGGTCAAGGTGTCTGTGGAAATAAAAACAAAAAAAAATTGTAGCTGATTTTTGTTTTCACACATCTTAAGATAAAAATTGAGTTTTTGTTAATCCAGCCACTGTAGCTGACAAAATACAGCACAAGTTATTACTTAACATCTTGCACATTTCAAGCAATTAGTTTAGTCAAGAAACTATTAACATGATGTATGAATTCAGTCATATAATATATCTATCCAATTGCTAGCTGTTAGAATGAAAGTCTTAAGCAGTTTGATATAAGGTTATTTGGGAACCTTTTGCAGTTATATGAACTTGTCAAGGCCTACCATAGCTCACCTGGCTGCAAGTATAATCTATCATTTTGGAGAACAGGAGAAAACAATTCCAGTGCTAAGAACTATCATTGTAGGATTCTCTTCCTTAGAAAGCACATCTGGATGATTTTAAATGGCGGTTTTACTGACCCAATTACTGTAGTTAAAATGTAATAAATGCTGCTATTTATGGCTAATGTTTGAATGTACCATTTTCTTCATATTTTGCAAGCCACCTTGAATAACCTTTATATTCTAAAATGCAGCATGTATAACAAATGAAACTTCAATACTGGTACCCCATTTTGCTACTGGCACCCCCTAATAGTACAATAAATAATGCTGATTCTGGCTGCCCATATGAAGATACTTGTTGCTATTGAATATTTAGTAGTATGTAAAAATATTACAAACAAAATACTTAGCAACATTAAGAAAGTCATATAAAGATGCATGAAAGTATAAAACATACACACACTCTTTAACAATCTAGAAATGGGCACCTTGTTTTTTTCCTATGAAATGGATAAGATTGAATAAATTAGTATAGAGGAAGATACGTTTTAGCTATATTATAGCAGTAGGAAAACAATGCTGAAACCACAATAATCAAATCAAACAAGGAATGCTGCTAAACATCCTCCAATGGCAGAAAGAAAGAGTTGCAGGAGAATATATTATACACACACAGCATATTTGAGCAGAGAACTGTGATGGGTAATTCATAGCTCTTCATAAACCCGTTTTTAAAATAAAAGTGTAAATAAACTGGGTCAATCTATACAGCAGCAAAGCATATTTTCTGCGCATACCTATTTAATGGACAAAATATCAACTTTCTTGCTCATACCTTTGCTCAGTTCTGAACACTCTAGTAGTGTTGGCTAGAATTTTACCCACCACATTCTAAAGATAACAATGCAGGCTTATAGTTGTTATGGAAATGCCTTCTTAGAGGCAAAATTATTCAACCCAGCAAATGGCTTGATTCCACTGCTCACTTGAACTCTCTGACAGGCTCCCCCAGATGCCAAGTCAAGCATATCATACTCCTGGGAAGCAAAAGAAGGTGGAAGAGGCCCAAATTCCTCTACAGGTAGTCCTCGACATACGATCACAATCGAGCCCAACATTTCTGTTGTTCGGTGAAATGTTTGTTAAGTGAGTTTTTGTCCCCATTTTATGGCCACAGTTGTTAAGCGAATCACTGCACTTGGTAAGTTAGTAACCCGGTTGTTAAGTGAATCTGGTTTCCCCATTGACTTTGCTTGTCAGAAGGTTGCAAAAGGGGATCACGTGACCCAGGGACCCAGCAACTGTCATAAGGGCAAGCCAGTTGCCAAGCCTGGATCAAATGGTTATGGGGATGCTTCAAAGGTTGCAACTGTGGAAAAACAGCCTTAAGTAACTTTTTTTTCAGTGCCGTTGTAACTTTGAACAGTTGCTAAATGAACCGTTGTAAGGACTGTTCCTCGAGTACTACCTGTACTCCGTTCAGGAGGAGAACTGTCAACATTTTGATAGGAAATTAACCCCACAGGAACCCAATTTCCTCTTTCACAACCTGGAAGGCGATGTCACTGCGCCCTTTTATAAACCGAGCCCAGGCGTCTTTATTTTGAAGAGGTGCCCCTGCAGCTGGCTCTAATCTACACCGCGGGCCTCCTCAAAGGGGACTCCAAAGGTGCACCAAACGCTCCTGCACCGCCAAGCGGCACCAGCGGGCAAAGGGCCGGTGCTCACTGGAAAGAAGCCGAAGACACCCCATGAGGGGAGGGTCGTCCCCTCAGCTGAGGCCAGCGGGGGAAATCCTCCCGGAACAAGACAAGGCAACGCCACCTTTAAAGACCCACCGTCGACCACGGGCCCCGAGCTCGCCCTCGGCCGCCGAGCGCTTGACCGGCTGCAACCGCCAGCCCAGGAGCCTCCCCGCCCGCCTGCCCGGCCTCATTCTCCACCACTTGCACCGACCGGACTCGGCAGCCCGGCCTCACGCTACGTGCGGACGGCCCGGGGTTTGACAGCCGCGGCGGACGCTTCCGTATTGGGAGACACGGACTGAGGCGAGCCCGGCGTGGGGGAAAGCAGGCCTGCCGTGACCGCGGCAGCCTCGCCCGCAGCGCCAGGGCCCGACGACACGGTCGCCCAAGGGCCAGGCCGCTCGCTTGCAGCCGCCCGCACGGGCCCAGGACCGTCACAGGGGCGCGCCCCAGCAGCTGCTCGCCATGCTCCCCGGGCCTGTCAAAAGGCGCTCCTCGCCGCCCAGGCGCGTCCCGGCTTCCCGAGCGCGGCCGAGCGTCGCTTTTCAGGTTCATTTTTTTACCTCAGAGCTGCCGCGGCGCTCTCTCCTCCTGGCCGCCATTATCGGGCTCCCTTCCCCCCCCCTCACCCTTTACTTCTCCCGGGGTCCCTGACACACCCCCTCCTGGGCCCGTCGCGCGCACCCCGAGGGGCGGTCCCGCGCTCCGGGAAGTCGGCCCGGCCGCTCGCTCGTTCGCTCGCTCCGCGCCTCTGATTGGCTCACAAGGAGAGAGGCGGGGCCCCTCGGCGTCCCACTCGCGAGCCGGGGAGGGGAGCGCGCGGGCCGAGCGCGCGCCTCTTCTCATTGGCCGCCCACCCGTTCGGTTACTCGCTCTTTCGCCCCGCCCCCTCTCCCGCGCTATATAAGGCTGGCGTGGCCGGCCGGGACCCTGCAGAACGGTTTTTGCTGCGGGGCCGTCGGTGTTCACGGCCGGAGCGTCGCGTCTGCGGGCTCCCTGGATCGGGACAAAAGCCGGATGGAGGCGCATCGTTGGGAACGGAGCGAGAAGACGCTCGGAGTCGGCGGCTGCGCTTGGGCATCGCGAGGGGCGATTCCCCCGGACGACGCTCGGCGGATTTTCCCGGGGAGGTTTGGGTGGTGATGCCGACGGCTTGTTCCAGCGGCTTCTCCTTCGCGCACGCAGCCTCCCTCTCCCGGGAGCTGAGGAGGACCGTCTTCGGTGGCGCCTGCTAGGCTTCCCTCCTCCTTTCTGCAGCCCCCTCTTTGACTGATCCCCCCCCGCCCAAAGCCCACCGTTGCGATCACCTGGCGATCTTCCTGCTGCTGGATCTGTTTGCGTCTCGCATCTTGGTTTTCCTTCCTCTGATGTGGTGCCTGTTTAATGCTTTAAATGGTTTAGCGGATTTAGCTTAAAAGAAGGCGAGGGAGAAAATCCGGTTTTTATGGTAAATGGTTATCATTTTCTTTAGCGTTGGGCTGGGAGGTGGCGTTTTTGGGATGGCCTCCTTTGTCGCCACACCTGACCATGGAGATGCTTCTTGGTATTGCTGCAGGGACCATAAAGGTTGAAATCTGATGGGTGGGATTTCCCCCACTCTTGTCTTCTGCAGCTGGAAAATACTTTATTTTGTATTTTACCTGAAAGGGACGCTGCTTCTCCCTTTTCATAACTGGTTGAAAAGAGGCCTTATCTATTTATTTTATTTATTTATTACATTTTTTTTATGCCGCCCAATTCCCGAAGGACTCTGAGCAGCTTACAACATGGATAGCAATAGCACTTAGATTTTAAACCCTGCTTATCAGAGCTTTTCAACACTCCCCAAGCAGTTACAGAGTTGGCTTATTGCCCCCAACAATCTGGGTCCTCATTTCACTGACCTTAAGAAGGATGGAAGGCTGAGTCACCATTGAGCCTGGTGGGATTCGATCTGACAACCTGCTGAACAAGTCAGCAGAGACTGCAGTGCTGCATTGAATCACTGCGCCACCGAGGCTCTTATCCATGAGGAATCTGCACAGGTGTGATGCTCTGAAGAGTGAATGCACCACATCTATGATGTGAACTAGATTAGGGAGTGCCCACTCAAATGCAGGGCTTTTTGAACATTTTTCTCAGAGAATCTGATTTTTTTTTTCCTTTTGTGCCCCACTCCTTCCGAAAGGTTTGCAGGATTTTCTCAGCTACATTTTCCCCACAGCCCTGCCCTGCAATGTTTTAACAAGCCTGCAGAGGGCTGAGAAATCCGAACCCTCTTTCCTTTTCTGCATTTATTTAATAATCAAATTTATGGATTTATTTATCAAATTTATATAGTTGCCCATCTATCAGAGGCAACTCTGGATGGCACACAAATGGGTAAAAACCACAGGTGAAAAATGACATTAACAGTACATATTATAAAACATATTTATTAACATTGGCAAATATTGATTATAATTATATTTAGATATTTAGGTTAATCTGGATCTGTCCATATTAGAGTTGTTAATGTCAGGCACCATGGGCTTAGCCATAGGGAGGTAACCTTGGAAGTTAGAGGGTAAAATGTCAGATGCCCCCTTCTAAATTCTGAACTCTGCAAACATGCTGGAATATGCATTATAGAATTTCTCAGGAGCAAATGCATTGTGAAGATGAGCATTAACAGTCACACACATGGATTGTACTAGGTTGAGAAAATTGTCTCCTGCCAGGGAACTAACTGGAGGATGCAACTCTTACACCATTTTTCCTGCAATTTCTACCACCTCTCAAGATTTGCATGGCTGGTTGGGGAATTCTAGCATTTAGATCAGGAACATTTACCGTAGGCTCAGTGCATGGAATGTTCAAATTGTAATAGAACTATACTAAGGTAAGTATATAAAGATGTATTTGAGGCAAAATGTATTTTTCTGGTGCAACTTTAGAAGTAAAATAAGGGGCAGGGAAAGTGGCCCTTGGGGAACAGAATTTAAGTTTGATCATTGTATTTTCAAATCTGACTCGGAAAAAGAATCCAAGAATCCCAAGATAGAATTGCAGAAATGATTCACTGTTACTTAAAAACATTTTCAAAATGTGTTGAATAAAGCTGAATAAACGCTGAATAAAGAGATGTTATCTTGTGGTTGCTGTTTTGTCCAGAAAAGTAATGTTCAGCCTCTTTGAAATTCTCCAATTTCATTAAAAACAGGGAGATGGTTGCTATTAAGAGAGCAGGAATCCTGATTTATCGTCTCTGCCATAAATTACGGTACATTTAAGTGTGTTTGTAAATATATAACTATATATAAAATTTTTAACCCAAATTCTTAACTCATGCCATAAAATGCAGCTATGGGTATTTCTCAAGGTACGACCATAATTTGACCCCAAATTTATGTTACTAAATGAAACATTTGTTAAGTGAATTTTACCCCATTATACAACTTTTCTTGCCCCAGCTAAGTGAATCCCTGCAGGGGTTAAATTAGTAACACGGTTGTTAAGGGAATCTGGCTTTCCCATTGACTTTATCAGAAGATCGCAAAAGATGATCACATGACCCCAGGACGCTGCAACCATCATAAATAGGAGTCAGTTGTCGAGCATCTGAATTTTGATC
>JANHGC010010525.1:0-13672 GCA_027560395.1 Boaedon fuliginosus | reverse complement strand
GAGGTCAAGTAAGACCAGGACAGAGGAATAACCCCTGTCCTGGGCACGCCAGAGATCATCAACCAATGCGACCAATGTTTTGGTCACTACAATATAAGATTGTACACTACAAAATATGTTGAGACTGTAGAAAGAGAAGAGAGAAGAGCAAAAAAAGAAGATTAGAGGACTGAAGACTAAAACATATGAAGAAAAATTGGAGGAATGGGGTATGTCTAGTCTAGTGAAAGGAAGGACTAGGGGATGACATGGTAGCACTGTCCCGATATATGAGGGGCTGCTACAAAGAAGATGGGGTCAACCTATACTTCAAAACACCTGAAGGCAGGACAAGAAGCAATGGATAGAAGCTAACAAAGGAGACAATCAACTTAGAATTAAGGATAAATTTCCTGAGTTTTAGAACAATTAATCAGTTGAATGATTTGCTGCCAGAAGTTGTGGGCGCTCGATCACAGGAGGTTTTTAAGATGAGATTGGACAACCATTTGTCTGAAATGGTATACTGTAGGGTTTCTTACTTGAGCTGGTAGTTGGAGTAGAAGACCTCCAAGGTCTCTTCCATCTCTGTTATTCTATTATAATTCTGTTATTATGGATACTAGGAAACCCAACCCAGAAGAGGACACAAGTAGTCACTGGCCAGAAGTGTCAAACCCTGTGCATAGCTGTCCCATTGTCATCATCAGCCCTTTCCTGCTACCTGTTTACCCCAACTAACTGAGAGGGGGAAGTGTGGTTGAATCCACAGATTATTATTGTGATGGGCCTATAGGGTCTCATCCTCCCTGCATTGTCCTTGCATCTGACCTCAATCTTATAGTCTTACACTGACTCTTTTTCTCTACATAGCTTGAACTATCCAGCAGCCTTCCTACTAAGGAAATGGATGGAGAACTTTTACTTTATTCTATCAGAAAAATACATTAAAATTAAATTAAAATAAGTTACTTTTGGGGGCTCTTCCCTTATTCAAATAAATCTATTTTCATATATAAGTCATTTCAGAATTAAGAATAATGTGAGCCATTGACATTTTCTAGAGTTTATTATATCCCTATCTATATGTGATGAAACTCAAATACTTTGGCCACCTCATGAGAAGGAAAGACTCACTGGAAAAGATGCTGGGAGTGATTGAGGGCAAAAGAAGAAGGGGATGACAGAGAATGAGGTGGCTGGATAGAGTCACTGAAGCAGTTGATGCAAGCTTAAATGGACCCCGGGGGATGGTAGAGGACAGGAAGCCCTGGTGGAACGTTGTCTATGGGGTTGTGATGGGTCAGACATGACTTTGCAACTAACAACAATCTATATGTGGGTGAGAAGGTGATCTGTTGAAGAGATGAAACCAATTAATACAATTGTTATTACCTAAAGAAGACCCAATTCCTACCTACAGATTTCTTGAACGCAGTTTTTATCTCTTTGTTCCTCAAGCTGTAAATGATGGGGTTCAGGCTTGGGGTTACTACAGTGTATAGCAGTGCGAAGAATCTCTTGCTATCCATGGAATACACTGAGTTAGGATGAATGTAGATAGCAGTGATAGTTCCATAGTAAAGGAAGACAACAATGAGATGTGAGGAGCAGGTTGAAAATGCTTTGT
The DNA here is from genome assembly GCA_027560395.1 of Boaedon fuliginosus. Taxonomy (NCBI): domain Eukaryota; kingdom Metazoa; phylum Chordata; class Lepidosauria; order Squamata; family Lamprophiidae; genus Boaedon; species Boaedon fuliginosus. The sequence goes on along the minus strand of JANHGC010010525.1, from coordinate 12,063 downwards.
GCCTGCTCTTGGCACCTGACATCATGAAAATACTGGAGAGGATGAGGATGTAAGAAAAGAGGATGAGCAAAAGAGGTATTAGGACAAATACCACAGTTAGTATGGCAATGGCTACTTCGTTTTTGTAGGTATTGGTGGAAGCCAGTTTCAGGACAGGCATAAGATCACAGAGAAAATGGCGGATTCTATTCAACCTACAGAAGGGAAGGGTGAAAATTGATATAGACTGCCCTACACCCACCGATATCCCAATGGCCCACGAGGCAGCAGCAAGATTAGCACATTCCCTGAGATTCATGATATATGGATATTGCAAGGGTTTGCAAATGGCAACGTAGCGGTCATATGCCATGACACAAAGAAGACAACATTCAGTGGTACCAAAGAGAAGGAAAAAGCACAGCTGAATTCCACATCCTGCAAAGGATATAGTCTGGTTATCAGATAACAAGTTCACTAACATCTTTGGGCTGATGGTTGAGGTGTAGCCAATTTCCAAAAAGGACAAGTTACAAAGGAAGAAATACATTGGGGTGTGAAGGGTGGGATTGGCTATAGTGATGATCAAAATCAGACTGTTTCCCATCAAGGCTAGAAAGAAGAACATTAGGACCAGGCAAAACAGAAATTCTTGTATAGTCTTGAAGTCCGAGAAGCCTAATAGGACAATTTCAGTCAAGCAAGTCTGGTTGTCTTTTTTCATGATATCATCCAGATTGAAGCCTGAGAACACAAGAAAATTTAAACAATTATTATGACAATTATTAACAAATAAATATGTTATACAAGAGACCTCTATCCCATTTTGATAAACGTATTTTGTGACATGCAGTCAACTAGTTACCACAAAGATGGATTCTCTCTATGATGACCTGCTCACTCAAAAATAATAGGTTGGATCAAGTCCTTGGAAAAAACGAAAAAGAGCCTAAAATTTAATTTTGTGTTATGGGTATTTTGTGTGTGTTTACATCATTTTAGGCAACCATTCTAGTTCTCTTCCCTAGAATTGAATGGACAGAATTTTTAATGTTAGTATTTTAAATGTGGTGTCACGTTCCGGTGTCCCGCATAAAGAAAAGCCAGCAACACAGGTCAATGTGACAATGTGATAATGTTTATCTGGAAAGGTGAAGCGACAAACCGGAAAGGAATACAAGTTTGTGCTACTGTGATTACTTCATCACCACTTATATCATGTTCCAACCCCCCCTGCATTACACTCCTCCCTCCCACCAGCAGCTTCCTTCCAATACAGCCACTGCTATGCAGAAATTTTAGATTATCTGTACCAAGTCATATTAGTTTTTTAAAAAATATATAAGCATAAAGCAAAACGTTGAAAATGAAACTTTCTTAATGTTTCACAGAATATCATATAGAAATAAAATAACTTTTCAAGAAATTGTGTAAGGGAGAAACCAACCCACCAAACATTTACCTTAGGTAAACAATGAGATATTAACCTTACTTTTGTATTGTTCGCTGATATTTTTAGAAAGATGGGATATTTCTTCTTGTGTAAAAAAAAAACTAGAAAAGTTCTAACATTTACTGACTACTGTATACATGAAACCACGTAATCCTTCCTCTGGAAACAAATATCTCCTATATGTAAGCTTTTTGCATCCTCCTCCAACATCAAAGACTATGGAGACTTTAACTTGAATCCTACAGGATCAGAAATTTTAAAGAGACTTAAAAGTCTCCTGATAAAAGCATGAGATTTTATACTTGGTTTTTAATAGCTTAATGTCAGGGGAAACACTTGATGTGGTTAAAAACATTGCTAACAGCAGAAAACGCTGTGCCCTCAAATGTTGAATATTTTCATTTACAATTTCCAGGATTTTCTGGTGGCTGAATCTAATAGGAATTGTAGTCCAAAAGATTATGCTTACAATGGAATAACTGATATTGGGCCTAAAAGTTCCTGCCACTGGGATCCATAGCCACATGTACAATTTAGCATCTTTTCTCACCCTGAGCTTCCACCTTTATGGTTAAGATGATTGTCCTCATTGTTGGTAGTATATTTGGCAAGGGAACTTTTCTGCTCATCTTGATTTCTTATACTCACAACATTGCTATCATGCACAGGATCAGTTCTTATAGTTATGTATTTTTATATTTTGAGGATGGTGGTTATGTCACCAGAATTGCAATGAAGAATGAGAAAAATGTGGAGAGAAATATTTCAATACAGGATAATGACACACTAATATCACATAAATACGATATATGAGCCAAGGTGGTTTTTAAATTGTTAGCTGCCTCGAGTTCCCCTTGACTGGCGAAATGAGGCGGGGTATAAATCGAATAAAAATAAATAAAATAAATAAAATCATCTAAATGACAATAAAAAGAAAATAATTTAAAACTACCATGAAAAACTATATGATCAAGAGATAATTTCAGAAGATAAAATAAAACAGTATTTAGAAAAAGCAGAACTACCTACTACCAATCACAGTTAAAGCAACATTAGAAGAAAGAATAACAATAATGGAATTAAAAGAAGCAATTTAAAGACAAAAAAAATAAAGGCAAAACACCAGCCTGGATGTACTACTAGCAGAGTTATATAAAACTCTACAAGACTCATTAAGCAATTCAATGTTGGAAGCATTCAATGAACTTTTGTTAGAAGCAAAGGTATCAAATTCTTGGATGAAGCATATATTACCCTCATACTGAAAGATTCAGATTTGCAACAGATAAAGAACTATAGACCAATATGGTTATTGAATGCAGATTATAAGATATTTGCTTTAATAATTGCAGAGAGACTAATGAGATTCTTAAATCAATTGATACACTCAGATCAGAATGGGTTTTTACCTACGAGACAAATCAGAGACAATGTGAGGACAATCCTAAATACACTGGAATACTAAGAGGCACACCCAGAGAAACAAATGGCGTTGATCTTCCTTGATGCATAGAAGGTGTTTGACAAGGTGAACTGGCAATTTATGTTAGTACAACTAAAAAGCATGGACTTTGGGGAGAGATTCATTAAGATGATTAAGACAATATACTATAAACAAACTGCAAAGGTAATGGTAAATGAAGATATGACTGAAAAGATTAATATTAAGAAGGGCACAATACAGGGATGTCCCCTATCACCATAATTATTTGTATTGACATTAGAAGTATTAAACAGAAATATTAGACAAGATAAGGAGATAAATGGTATGGAAATAAAAAAGGAAGAATACAAGTTATAGGTGTTTGCAGATGAGTTTTTATTTTAGAAGATCCATGAGAAACAGGACCTCAGTTAATTAAAAAAAAAATAGAAGAATATGGTGAAGTAGCAGGCTTGAAAATAAACAGAAAAACTAAGATCTTAGTGAAAAATATCACAGAAAAGCAGAAAAGAGAGTTAACAGGGAGACTAGGCATTCAGAGTACTAAGAAAGTAAAATAGGAATTCAATTAACAGCAAAATGTGTAATAATTAAGGAAGATATTTATTATCAATTGATAGAACAAATAAAAAAAGATTTTGAAAAGAGGAAAAATTTAAAACTATAGCTATTAGGAAGGATAGCAACAATTGAGATGAATATATTGCCAAGATTATTATATTTGTTTCAAATAATTCCAATAAAATTGGGATTTTTTTTTAGGAACTCAGTAGAATAATATTAAAATACATTTGGCAAGGGAAAAAAGCAAGAATCAATTTTAAAATGTTGCAGGATGTAAGAACTAGAGGATGCAGTTTGCTAGATCTTTGCTGGATTTAGTTTTTTTATGACAAAGTATTGATTCTAAACTCAGGACATGTTTAAACCTGCCTTCCAACTCAGCTTCTTCTCCTAACCTGTCTCATTCACTTTGCTCTAACCTGGTCCTGCTTCCCCCACACGTTATCTCTTTCTTCTTTCATATCCCATTTTTTCCATATTCTTTGAACTGCCTGGTAGTCCTCCTCGTAACAAAATGGCTGTTCAATCATTTACCAGAATAAAAGATTTAGGTTTCTGGTCAGGGTTCTTACCTTCTTGAAAAAAATGATCCCCAACTCTGGGTAATGCAGGGGGAAGGGAAACATCTACGATCAGCATCTTCTGGATTTTATTTTTACCCATAACATGAGCACAAATGCTACAATCTGATTAAGAGATGAAAAGAACTACATTCTTGGATTATTACATGAAGAAGATCCATCTCCTTGATAATGCCTTCTTGAAATCATTTTTATGTCTATTCTAAGCCATTCTGGTCTGAAGGGTGCAATCTGCCATTGGTATCCTTGGAAGCTCATTGTTTTGAAGAGATTACACCTGGATATACTAAGATTATCCCATAAAGGAGAGCGGTTTCCTTGCTACAAATTTCTTGAAAGCAGCTTTTATCTCTTTATTCCTCAAGCTATAAATGAGGGGATTCAGGCTTGGGGTCACCACTGTGTAGAGCAGGCCAAGGAATCTGCTACTTTCCATGGAATATTCTGAGTTGGGTTGAATGTAGGTAACAATGCCAGTTCCATAGAAAATACAGACCACAGTGAGATGTGAGGAACAAGTGGAAAATGCTTTGCTCCTGTTTTTGGCCCCAGGCATGTTGAGAATAGTGGAGAGGATGAGGATGTAGGAAAAAAGGATGAGCAAAAGGGGGGTGATGATAATGAGAACAGTTATTATGGAAAGGACCAGTTCATCCTTATAGGTATCAGTGGAAACTAATGTCAGAACATGCTTACTGTCACAGAAGAAATGTTTGATTCTATTTGACCCACAGAAAGGATGGGTGAAGATGGAAATAGATTGTCCCAAACTCACAGAAACACCAATGACCCATGATACAGCAGCAAGCTTGGCACATTTCTTGTATTTCATGATACATGGGTATTGCAAGGGTTTGCAAATGGCAACATAGCGGTCATACGACATGACACAAAGAAGACCACATTCAGCAAGACCAAAGAGAATAAAGAAACACATTTGACACCCACAGCCCCAAAAGGATATTGTCTGGTTTTCTGAGAGCAGATTCATTAGCATCTTTGGGCTGATGGTTGAGGTGTAGCCAATTTCCAAGAAGGACAAGTTCCAGAGGAAGAAGTACATTGGAGTGTGAAGGGTAGGATTGAGAATGATGAGGGTCAAAATCAGACTGTTGCCCATCAAAGTCATGAGGTAGAACATTAGAACCAGGCAAAAGAGAAACTCTCGCATGGACTGGAAATCAGAGAAGCCTAGAAGGACGATCTCATCCAAACAGGATTGGTTGACTTTTTTCATGGTATCATCCAGATGGACCCTAAGAACACAAGAGGATCATTGAATAAAGAATCAAGGAATTCTTATCAAGGAAATAGGCTTGTTATCCTTGAAATCTAGACCCTGTTCCCTTATATTACTCTTAGTGAGCTAGATCAATAACATTTTCAATGATATTGCCCAACAGGAACACCAACCCACCAAACATGACCTCAGGGAAAGTAGTATTAATCTTACTTTTCATTTTTTTGTTCTGATAGTTTGGGATAGATGGAATATTTTGCCTTCTGAAAAACTGGAGAGGCACTGGTGATTCAAAGCCTCATACAGGACTCTTCATCTATCTCTTCTCCTGGAAAATGTATTTCATATATGCAGACATTTCGCTTCAGCCAACATCAAAGACTGTGAAGGTGCCTTTAGAACCAGTTGACCCCTAGAGGATCAGAACATTTAGAGACAGGAGAGAATTTGGTTCCCTAACAAGATCTACTGAGAGAAGCTCAAGGATTCATCCTGGGAATTTGGTAAATGGATGGCGCTTAGGGGAAAGATTCTGTAGAGTAAAGTTGGAAAACCCAGTGGAACCACTTAACCAGGAAGCAGCTACTAACTGGAAGGAGATGTTAACATTTATGATGACTTTGTGTAGAATTGTCTTCCTTTAAATCAGAAATGCCATGATTTTAAGGAGTTAATATTAACTGCAAGCAAAATTACCACACCAGGGGTATAGATACATATTTTTGACAAAATGAATTGCCTGTTTATCCCCTTCATTTTGAGGCCGAGTTTGAATCCCGAAAATATTTTTGATACATTCTAAACCTTGTCTCTCACATTATTGGGTTTAGGTCAAATCCAATGGTGAGATTCAAAAATTTCCACTCCTGGTTCTGTGGGCGTGGCTTGGTAGGCATGGCTTAGTAGGTGTGGCTTAGTAGGTATGGCTTAGTGGGCATGGCTAGATAATCTGACTGAGTCTGGTTTGAATGCACGCACCCAACCAGGTGGAGCTTTCTCGTCATAGTTGGAGCTGCTGAGTGAGCCCTTCTCTCGTGCACGTGAGGGGGAAGGGCTCAACTCCAGCTGCTCTTTCACAGAGAAAGCTCCTCTGGGCCAGGCTGGGGCAAGCATTGCTGCTTTGCACTGGCACTGCCTGCAGATCTGATGGAGTGGAAAGGCTCAGAACTGTTGAGCCCTTCTCTCGCTCTGAGCCTTTCAACTCCAAAGGATCCACAGGCAAGGCCAGTACAAAGCAAGGAAGTTTGCCCTGGCCTGGCCTGGTGGTGCTTTCTTGTCGGAGCTGGAGCTGATGAGTGAGTCCTTGTCTCTCGTGCACGAGGGGGGAAAGCTCAGCTCACTGTGTGCTTGGTGGCAAAAAAGCAAGGGGGTGGGGTAAACAGCAGGCAGGGGCTGGGCAGGCAGAGGGTCGGTTGCCAGGGACGATATCTTATTTATGTATTTTATTAGATTTATACCCTGCCTCTCTTCCCCGGTAAAGGGGAACTCAATATTTGCCAGTTCGGCAAACCCCGTTATATTATCAAGGGCACGTATGTCCTTATTGGGGTCCCCTCCCATACCCATGGTGTTTGATGGGAGTCCAGGAATGGTAGCTATGTTTATCAGCAGGATGCTTAGCTATGTGGATAGATACCAACATGCTTACGATTCCCAATGGGAAATAGTTGAGGCCATTTCAGGGGCCATGACAGGAGAGGCAGCAGACTGGGTAGCTGACCTCCATAATAGCCATGCCCTTGAGTTAAATGACATGGGCTTGTTTCTGGATAGCCTTAGATACCATTTTGAAGATGCTTCCCAGACACATCAGGGTTAGGGTTAGGGTGATCTTCTAGCCTTGACACAAAATGGAAGGTTGACTAAGAAACATGTCAAGGACTTCAGGGGGTTGGCTAGCAAGCTGCATTGATGGCCTGAGAAACTGCTGGCATACCATTTTATTTTATTTTATTTTATTTTATTTTATTTTATTTTATTTTATTATTTATTTATTTATTTATTTATTTATTTATTTATTTATTTATTTATTTATTTATTCATTTATTTATTCATATATTTATTCACATTTATACCCTGCCTCATTTCCCCAGTCAAGGGGAATTTTGGTTCAGGTCTGGATCGTGATGTTATATATCGAGGGCGACCTCAATATTTAGGAGATTGGTTTAAGGCCAAGATAGAACTAGACTCGAGTCTGCACAGAATGCGCTCCAAAGGGGAGACCAGTCAGTCCCGTCGAATACCAGATAGACAGCAAAGCCCGCTGGTGAGGCCAAGGATGGGGCCTGGAGTGCAGAGGGCTAGGCCACCTATGAAGTGCTATCATGGCCAACTAGGGCATTGGGCTTTAGATTGCCAATCAACAATGACACCCAATGCACTGGAGCGGAGATCCACTAGACCTGGAGAAGCTATGCCATCCACAAGTGGGACCAGTAATAGGGGAAGATCTACAAAATCCCCAAAATCATCAGCCAGTGCTCTGAAAGGTGTCTTGGAATGTATAAACCCAGAAATTGACACGTTCCTAGTTGTTTCCCCTATTTCGATGGGATCATCTGACATCATGCAAATGGCAGAAGTACCTACGCCATACACCAACAATGATTTCTCTGATGATAACCCTATGGTGAGTGCCCCAGTACATCCATGTTAAGGCAGATTCGCCGAGGCCGAAACACTCGCACACAGGTTATGCTCTAAACATGGTTTATTAAGTGCCCAGCTGAACGAACAGTCCTTCACAGTTGTAAACTTTAATATACAAGTAAATTCAAAAACGGAAGCAAAGTAACCGTGCAGAGAAAAACATTTTATAGCTGAGAAACATGCCCCACCACCACGTGACCACCACCACCAATCAGATGCTGTAGCCAACCGCCACTCAGCTGTTCCTCCGGCATGCCACCCAAGCCGGGATCGCCCGAAATCCCATAACCCGCAGTTTCTCCTATCACCGAGATGAGTTTGTCGGGCTGGGAACGACAATCCATTTCATCTGGATATATCATTGAATACTGGGAACTCAGAACTGAAAATTTATAAGGCTCTTTTGGATTTGGGGTGTACTCGATGTCTTATCAGGCAAGACGTAGTGATGGGATTACATGTGGTGGTACATACATTGAAGAATCCCATCCACTTATTTATTTATTTTGATTTATATCCCGCCTCTCTTCCCCCAATGGGGAACTCGAGGCGGCGTACAACATATAAAATGTGCCCTATAAATAAAATACACATACATGCACCCAATCTTTCAAACAGATGGACAGGTCCTTGCTAGGTGGAGTGCCTGTGACACATTGTACCATACTCATACGACTGCAGATAGGTGACCATTGAGAAATGATCCATTTCATATTGTACAAAAGATAGTAGCACCTGTGGTCCTAGGGTTGGCCTGGCTAGATAGATGGAGGCCAAGAATATGCTGGGAGGGTTTTTTTCATAAGCTACTGCTGGCAAAAGGACCTCAAGCACCTATGGACCATCATACAGGGGAGGCTCTGCAAAAAGGGAATACAGTTGGAGGCGTAGACACAGTTTCTTCCACACAGATACCTGACATATAGGCTGATCTGAGGGAGGTGTTTCAGGAGAAAGGGTGTGACATACTATACCATAGGCCAACGGATTGTGCTATCGAGTTAAGGTCTGGAGCTACATTTCCTAAACCTTGAATGTACTCCATGACCCCCAAAGAACTAGAGGAGATGAGGGGATATATAAACAAAAATTTAGCCAGAGGTTTTATATATCCCAGTAAAGCAAAAATGGTAGCCCCTGTATTGTTCAGGGAGAAGAAAGATGGTGGTCTCAGGCTATGCGTCAACTACCGTGGCTTGAATGTAGTGTGCGAGGAGCCTCTATACCCCTTACCACTCATCCTCATCTCTATACCCCTTACAGCTACCCCTTGCCACCTCGAGTTCCCCTGGAAGGGGTGAAGAGAGGTGGGATATAAATCCAATAAATAACAATAAATAATAATAATCCAGGACCTGTTAGCAGCATTATCAAAAGGAAAGATCTTCACAAAAGTAGATTTACGTGAGGCCTACTATCATGTATGGATAAAACCAGGGGACAAATAGAAAACTACCTTCAACAGTCCCCTGGGTAGCTTCCAGTATTTAGTGATGCCATTTGGGTTGCAGGGTGCCCTACCTGTGTTCATGCAGGTTATAAATAGTATACTGCATGATTTCTTGTATCAGGGAGTTCTCATCTATCTAGATGACATTTTAATCTATTCAGAAACCCTAAAAGAGCATATTGGGTTCATGAGGAGGATATTGCAATTGTTATTAGACAACCAACTATATGTAAAACTCTCAAAATATGATTTCCAGTGTTATACCATTGACTATTTGGGCTATAGAATTTCATCTAGGGGAGTGGAAATGGATCCAGGAAAAGTCAAAGAAATATTAAACTTTGTCCACGAACCCGATGACAACTTCAAAACTATCTGGGATTCGCTAACATCTATAGATGATTCATACCAGCTTTTGCAGAAATAGCATTACCCCTAATTGAGTTACTAAAGGCTAAATATCTTAGTGCAGGGCCGAAATCACATCAAACTCTACAATGGATGAAAAAGTGTCAACAATCATTTGAGCATTTAAAATCTCTGTTTGCCCGCAAACCAATATTATGCCATCCAGATGTAACAAGGTCTTTCATAGTACAAGCTGACGCCAGTGATCTGGCTGAGGGCAGTTCTCATGCAGGAACAAGATATGGGGATGTTACATCCATGTGCCTATACTTCTAGAAAGCAATCTCCAATGGAGAGGGGATGGGCTATCTGGGAGAAAGAGGCTTTTGCCGTAAGATGGTTATTACTTACTTGGCATAATTGGTTAGAGGGTTTACCGGTTCCGTTCGAGGTCTGGACGGATTATAAAAATTTGGAAGACCTTCAGTCTGCCAGACGTTTGTCCCCAAAACTGGCTTGGTGGGCACAAGACTTTCGTAGATTTAATTTTATATTAAAATATGTTCCAAGTGGGCATAATTTTCTAGCAGATGCCCTCTTGCGAAAGGCGCAATACGATTCCCGGAGGAAGGTGAATGTTCAATCTTTAATTCCAAATCACACAGTTATCAACCAATCTTTCCTAGTTGGATCTATCCAAGATGAAATCAGATTACAGATACCATTGGATTCATGGGCATAGGAGAAGAAAAAGCATTTACAAGAGACAGAATGATTAATGTAGAAGGGAGATAAAATATACATACCTCAAACTCTCCAACACAAAATCCTTCAAAGATGCCACGATGTAAAACCCGCTGGTCAATTCGGGTATATGCACGGGTGAAGTTGGTTTGCAGTGAGTTATGATGTACATGGGACGCAGGTCTCGGACATGTGTGGGGCCTTCCAGGGCACGGGTTTAAAGAGCACTGAGACACGGCTGATCTCAGCACTGACTTTGGCTTTTGTTTAACAATTCAGCCAGTTTGCTTTTGTGGATTAAAGACTTGCTTTACACTTCAATCGTCTGGCCTACTCTATAAGCGATGGAAGGCTGACACAGGAGCCATAAGCATTCCCACGTGCAATATATTGACTTAATCCAAACATGCTTACAAATTTATTTTTTTATTATTAGTACATCAAGACAACAATCAGACAGGAAGTAGATATAACTACAATATGGAAAAGAAATGTTATTGTCAGCATTATCTTCCTAGCATTATACCCGCAAGTGCATGATATGATTTTGGGATCGATGAGCACTGTCATGCATGATCAAAGGAGCATCTGGGTCCATCTGGGCAATTTTTATGTCTACATTTATTGTGTTTTGTATCTGTACTTCAGACATCAATTTGACCACTTGCCATCTATGTTAAAATGGAAGGCGAATACAGGCAACTGTGCATGCTAGTGCCTGAGGATATGGCCATACCACTGTAGCTGTTTCTTCCATATATTCTCAGGTATTGGCTCAAAGCCCATTTTCTGCCATACGATGCTATTCCTGAATGGTCAAGAAGAGAGTCACCTCATGACCAAAGAAACATGTGCGTCTATATGTCATTAGAGTGCTCAGTGCATTTAGTTGTTAGCCTTCAAACGGAAGTCACATTTACACCATTTAGAAAAAGAATAAAGCTTTGAATATGAAATTAAAATTATTAGTACAATTGGCAATAGTTGGCATTTTTCCTATCGTCTTTCATTTCTTGCTTCTATGTAGGGTTAATAATAATAGTTGTCTTTTATATTGCATTATTTTATTTATTGCTTATTTTTCCTTTTTAATACTTGGTATATTTCCAGTATTCCTCATGTAACGCCCCCCTTCATAAAACTGAAAAAAGTTAAAACAAAACTTAGTTTTAGATTTAGCTTACTAGGATTTAAAAATTATTTATTCATGCCCAAACAGAACAAATTAACTCTGATTAATTAAACAAAATTTGCCAGAAACCACTTAGACTCCAACCCTAAAAGCAATCATAATGAATTGCCTTACTTTACATCACTGTTATCCTGTTTTTTTTAATCAAGAAAACAAGGGGTTGAACTCAAACCAAGAATATGATATCTACAAGAATTACATATATATCGACTGTACAATATTTTGCTTACCGTGAGTCCTAACTCATTATAATCATAGCATTGCTAATTTATAAGGTCATTATAAACTTCAAAGTCTTCTCCCAGATAATAGATTCCTCCTGATAATCTGGTCTTGTTGTACAGTAGTATCTCCAGTAGTTCCAACATTGATCATGTCGCATTTTTGCAGACCCAAGGGAACCAACCATTTCATTT
>JANHGC010010522.1:234789-252179 GCA_027560395.1 Boaedon fuliginosus | reverse complement strand
TACAGGGAGGCTGGAGATGGTCCTAACGTCAACAGGGAGCGAGTTCCAGAGGGACGGCGCCCCCACCGAGAAGGCCCAAAATTTCTGTTAAGTGAGACATTTATCTTTCTTGCCACCGTTGTTAAGTGAATCACTGCAGTTGATAACTTAGTAACCTGGTTGTTAAGTGAATCGGGCTTCCCTGTTGACTTTGCTTGGCAGAAGGTCGCACTAACATGTCCCTCCCCTTGGATGATTGCTGATGTGAGATTTTACTTAGAAATGTTTTAAATTTGTTATATATTGTATTGGAATTGTTTTATTGTAAGCCGCCTCGAGTTCCCCTTGACCGGGGAAATGAGGCAGGGTATAAATACCAATAAATAAAATAAATAAAAATAAAAGGGATCTGTCACACACACCCCTTGGCAAGTGTCATGATTCATTACATTTTTTTACTTAGACACCCCCAGGGGCCATAAGGACTCCAGTTGAGAAATTACTGCTTTATACAAATTACTACTATTGTCCTCTCCTCTTTACAAAAAAGGCAACCCCCACCACTGAATGAGATGCCTCTGGGGGCCTAGTGGTTTTCATGACAGAGGCATGCCTTAAAGTGGTTCACAATTCTGGGTGGCCATATGCCCTTTCTTTTCCATGAAGTATTATTTAATGCAGTGTTTTTCAAACTTGGCAACATTAACATGCGCGGGCTCCAGCTCCTCGAATTTTCCCGTCAGCATGCTGGCTGGGGAATTCTGGGAGTTGAAGTCCACACAGCTTTAACTGGCTATGCCATGCTGGGCACTGAAGTCCATCCATCTTAAGAGCTGCCAAATTCGAAAAACACTCATTTAATAATAACTGATCTTCTCAAACATTCTCTTTCAAATTTACCGGTAGCTCCCGATTCCCACCTTTCCAACTCTCGGAGCTGGAAAGCAGAAGGGAACCCTCCCACCGAAGGGCGACCCTGTGGTAAACAGGGCCAGAGACCCGCCGCCCGCCCATAAACTCCCCGGGGGAACCAGCCGGCCTCGCCCACGGGACGGAGGGAGGCGGCGCCAAACCGGCCTTGACGCATGCGCACTAAAGTTGCCGGCTCCTCGCCGGACGGAGCCGGCAGGCAGTTTGAAGCAAGCCCGATGGTGCAGGATCAGGGCGGCGGGGAAGAAGCCGCCGGTCCCACCGCCGGAGGGTCAGAGGCAGCGGAGCGATGGGAGCTCAGGCGGGAAGAACCCGGCACCCCGGAGGAGGACGGAGGTGCCCCGGAGCAGCCTTGCCCTTTTCAGGTTCACGACATGGAAGCGGCGGGCGCTGCCAAGGCGGGCGACGGGAGCTCCTGCCCTGCCTGGACCTGCTACAGGATGCCCGGTGGGTGAGGAGGTGAAGTGCCGGTGGCTTTTCGGTGACCCGGCTTAGCCGGCGCCGAGATTACTCCCCCCCCGCCCCCCCATCCCTGCGCTCTTCTTTCCCCTTGCGCTCCTGCCCTTGAACTCCGCCCGGGGGTGCCGAGAAACCGCGCTCTTTTTTTTTAGGTGCCCTCCGGCTAAGGCGAGGCTGAGCCGCCGCCGCTTCTGCCCGGCCGACGGGCGAGTCCCAGCCCGCGCCCGAAGAGATGCCGGCCCCCGCCTCCTTCCTTAGGTTTCCTCCAACTTTTGAAAACTCCCGTTAAAACAATTCGGACGGGGCTCCCTTAAAGGAGTAAAACGAGGATGGCGGAGCTTAAACATTGAGTTAAAAAAGAGAGAGGGAGAGAGAAGTTTCTCTTTGGTTTCTTAAGAATCATAAAACAACCACTACCACAAATATATGTATTATATTTAGAAATATAGAAATTATAGTATATAATTTCTGAGTGGATCGACCAGACTGGTAGGGTTAGAGTGCCAAGAAACGGAATGCTGCCCAGCGTTTTACAGCACTTTCCCCCTGAAAGCCTTGCACAGCTCTGCATTTTTATTTTTGTTTTAGATTTTCGTTTTTCACTCTTATCTAATATATAAAACGTGCATATCCTGCCCTTTTTGTTCTAGAAATAGGTATTCTTTTTTTGAGATGGGGTGGGGTTCTCTCCATCCTGAATCTGTATTTACTGTAATCCATTTATTGAGCACTGTTGTGCCCTGAACTGCAGTATAGTTTAAACACAGTTTAGTATCCCCTTCTTCACACAAAGTGGTAAAGGTAAACAGAAACCTTCCTTTAACTGTGTAACAACTCATCTAAGTTAATTTAACACATGACCTTATTCCTTAATATGCCTCATTTTTCTAATGGGAAAAAAAATCATGTTTGTATGAAATCTGAAAAATTTAGTTCCAGGTTAAGTATTGTAAAAGTTATGATTACTATTATTTAATTTGTAAACTAGCCTGTAAACTAAGTTTACACATGTTATTTTATTTAATAGGTTTGGAAACAGCTCAGAGTCACTTAGGTGAGATGGGCAGTGAACATACATACATACCGGTACATACCTACATACTGGTACATACATTCATACATACATACATACATTCCTGTAAAATCATATAGCAGATTATTTTTACACTACAATAGGGTTTTTTTACACTTAAATTTTGGTGTGGTATACTTTCATTTAAATTGATTTTGAAATCATGTACCATGAGTCTCTGGATCTACAGTAATATGAAATATGTTACAGAATAATGGTATTAAGTATCTTATATTCTCATTCTTTGTAAATATAATTATTTGTGTAGATTTATATACATATCCATTCATATATGTACATATATGTAAATATGTTTAAATATCCATACAAATTCACATAATCATATATTTTAACTGATGTTCAACCTAAACGTTCCTGTGGAAAAGCAGAAACTAATATTTCACATTCAATTAGCTTTGTATATGTATATATATATAAAATGGCCTGTTGTGTATTCGTTCATTTTAAATGATTCTTTAAGTCACAGGCAAATAACAAATTATAACCTTTTATATTAGAGCAGATAACTTCTATTTCTTTTAGCAAATGCAATTATATTGTGTAAACTTAAACATCCAAATCAATCCTCATATAATCTTCAGGTTTTTTTAAGCATCTCAGTACTATACATAGTTCCTGAAGCCTCTTGGCATATAATTTTGATTTTTCTTACTGACATAATTATCCTTTGATTAAAAAAATAAAGGCACTATTTTCATTATTCTGTAATGTGAGAATTTAAGAAATACTGTCCTGGCATATAGCATCTTTTTTACCTCGTCTGATACCTTTGAATAGCTTGGCTTTATTTTCAAATAGTAAACAAAATATGTGGATTGTACGATTTGGAGATTGTACAAGTGGAGATAAAAATGCTTTATTGTCTTAGGCAAAAATGGCACCATCCTTCTTAATCCCATATTTGACAGTTTAATCTTGTTTGATAGTGACGAGGACTATATCTGGTTTAAGCCTGACATAGAAGTAGTCCTTAGTTAACTACAATTGGGCACAGAATTTTGGTCATAAGACATTGTGATTGTTAACTGGATCACCGTGTGACCTGACTTGATTTTTACGATCATTTGTACAATAATCTTAAGGGAAATCACCAAGGTTATTAAGTAAAACACATGGTCGTTAAGCAAATCCATTCTCTTGAATGGATAGTTTTTGTTGGGAACTGGCAATTTGTGGTGATGTGGGATCAGTGTGGGATGCTGCAACTAGGTGTAAATGCAAGCCAGTTGCCAAGTGCCCAAAATACAACCATGTGACTGTTTGGATCTCTTTCTCTCTCCCCCCCCCCTTTGTTTTTTGGTATGTTGTAACTTTGAGGTTGTAAGTAACTTTTAAGAGGGTTCACTGTAGCTTTAAACACTCATTAAGCGACCAATCGTTATACAAGAACTACTACTTCTGGTAGTTTTGTTCACTATTGACACTACCTGACACTGCTATCTACTATGTAATATCTGTAAAAGGTAGTTTTATGTTTGAACATAAACTTATATTGAATCTGTGCTGTCTGTGACCATACTGAAGATTTGACTTGACATATCAAACCTTTCTATAAAGTATAAGTTGGAGTGTTTATGATTGAATGCATTTCCTATGTGAAGAAAACATACTTTGCATGCAGGCCTATGATGGTACCATTTTGTGTTTTTATTTGTAATAATGTATTCGTTCATACACAAAAATATGTTAACTTCTGTCAATCTCTAGTCAGACTTGTTCCTGAGTAAAAATGACATCCCTGTTCCTCAGTGTAATTATGAAGTTAACTTGAATTTAAAATTCCTATCAAGGGTATAATGTTGCCTTTTCAGTGCTGCGTGGAAAGTATGATTATATTTTAAAATCCAATGTCAGTAGAACATTGTGCTTGGAAAATATTAGCTTACCACATTCTTAAAGTTTACATTGAAAAGATAATGCAAAAAGTGTAGCAATTTGCTGGGCTTGATTAAAAAGAACAACAGCTGTATGAGAAGCTCCTTTATTTTATTATTTATTTTGGCAGTGTGAAGCAATAACATAGTCTTTCATCCGAGAAAATATTAGCAGATAGATTAATTTCCTGGCAGAATGAATAGAAAGCGCATGGAGAAGCTGCATAGTGCTGAGTGAAAGGAATTCTGGGAATTGAAGTTCACACTGCTGCAAAAAAAATGAGGATTAGAGGAAGACGTTTAATGTGTATACAAAGAAAGATATAGTTTAGAACAGAGTTCCCCAACTATTCTGGCTTTGTGGGGCAGGGGAAGAGGGGATGGTTCTGTGTGAGCAGCTGGTAAGTGCGCACACACACAACTCAATTTGCACGAGTGGCAGGCACATGCTCGCCCACTGCTCGCGCAAGTGGAGACATGACTGCACGCTCGCCTGCCACATCCACAGTCTGGTTCTGAACAGCTTACAGCCCAGTAATGGGCTGCGGCCTGTGGTTTGGGGACCCCTGCTTTAAAAGAACTTCCAATGAATTTTTGGAATATTAAGAGGGAATTATTAAGAGGTGCAAAAATTGAGCAACTTTAATGGAAAACATGTTTTAGAAGTAAGCAAAGCAACTAACAGAAGATGGAATGAAATTGGAATGAAATTGAAATGGGGAAATGGTGGAAGAATTGAAATGCTGAAGAATGAAATTGAAACACTGGCTGACCTCCATTGTGCCTCCCTCTTCTCAGCCCTGAATCAGAAGGAGAGGCAGTTCTTCGTCACCTCTGCTGGCCAGCTGCAGCTGTGTCCCTTCTGTCCCTAGCTCAGCCAATCGCTTGTCCAGTCTTTCCTCCTGTGTTTGCTCCACAGTAGTTGGCCTTATTACTCCTGTCTCAGAGCATCTGTCAACTTCCGGACATTCCTCTACATCCCCATTTGATGTGCCTGGAACTGACTCTTCCTCATCCGAACGGGTGTCTGGGGAGGCGTCCAGGGAAGCCATCGCACTGAGTGTCTGCAGGCAACAGAAAGGCATGGTGGAGGTTCCTTGCAAGTTTGGGGCAGCATTTCTTCAAATGGACTTGGAGATTTGGTCAGGATCAATAATCTCTTCAATGCTGAGAAATGCAAATAGCTATCCATCATGACATACCAACAAAGAAGCAGGTGATTTGCCCCAAATTTATTCTGCAGCAGGACAATAGCCCCAAACATATATCCAATGTCATTAAGCATAAAGAAGTACAAGAAATCTTGGAAGTGATAGTTTGTCCCCGCACTCCTCCCCGAGCCTTGATCTCAACATCATAGTCCGTTTGGGATTACATGGAGAGACAGAAGGATTTAAGGAAGCCTTCATCCCCAGAAGATCTGTGGTTAGTTCTCCAAGACGTTTGGAACAACCTTGAAGGATCCTTGCTGGGTTCCTTCAAAAATGGTGCAATTGTATCTAGAAGAATTGGTGCTATTTTGAAGGCAAAGGGCAATCACCCCAAATGTTGTTTTGATTTGGATTTCTCTTCTGTTTATTTACTTTCCGTTTTGTGAATTGATAAAAATAAACTATTAACACTTTATTTCTGAAAGCATCTTTAATCTACATCATTTTTGCACAACTGCCTAACACTTTTGCACAGTACTGTATCTGTTGGTAATGTAAGGGTTGTAGTAGCAGGTACTCAATGCTTTTGATAGAGAAGTAAGTTTCAAAGACTTTTACCATATGGCAGGATTTTCTAACGTTGGCAGTTTAAGATGCATGGACTTCAACTCCCAGAATTCCCCAGCCAGCTGTGCAGTCTGGGGAATTCTGGGAGTTGAAGTCCCTGTGCCTTAAAATGGCCAGGGTTAGGAAACCCTGCCATATTGTACTTCAGGGAAAAAGGCTTGGACCTGCAATTCCTTGGATTGTGATCCACTTTAACTATTCCATTATTGATCTTGGCATCTTGTTTTTCTGATAATCAAATAGACTGGCTAAACATTAACCTGATGTTTTATTCTTCAAGGTCAGGCTGGTTTGTATTTCTTTCATCAGCTGTAGTTCATTTTGAGCATCCCTACTTTAATATAATATGAAAATAAACAGTACCCATTAACATGGGTCTTTATTGTATAATGAAAAACTAGGAAAATAATGCAATTGAGATCAAAACAAGTTTGCAGTGGGTGTTATTAATCAGATGTCAAATGTTCTATCTGTTCCTGTATGAACAATCCAGATTGAAATGACTGATTAAACTGAGATGTGCACGTGCAATTTCAATCGTAATATGCTGGAGATTCAAGATGTTTTGAAAAATAAATAAATAAATGCTCTCTCTCGCTCTCTGTCTGGTATATATAAAACCTCTGTCTTAGTGACTTTATTCTTTAATGTTTTTTTGACTTCCTAAATTGATAAAATTCAAGTAATTATTTTTAATGGGAATCAGTAACCTATTGCCAGCATAAGATCTCCCCAAACCCCATATTTGTGGTCAAAGGAGAAGTGCTGCTAAAACATGCCAACTAGCGTCGATTTCCCGTAGCATGAGGTTTTTTTTTATTTTTTTAAAAGCTGAAAATAGGTGTTGTTATCCTCCGCTAATCTCAGTGCTTTTATTTACATTAACTGCTGCATCTTCATTAACTGAATAAAGTTAACTGAATCTCTCCAATCCTACCACCCAAATGGACTGAACATTTCAATCCATCCTCTGCAGGGATAATAACACCATCCCTCCTGCAATTTTCAGATGCTGGAAAAGAAACAGGCTCTTGTTTCAGAAAGGATTTCTACCCATTTCTCAAATGTAAATATTTGCACTTTACCAGCAAACCTCAGCATTTACTTCCAATTTATAAAAAATTGACACTGATCTGCCTGGTAATTATGAGATTTTACATCTTAATTATCTATGTATTCAGAAGAACCCGCACCCTGGCAAGATTTAATGTTCCAACCACAGTTTTTTACTGGAAATTAGTGAATATCATATTGTGGGAATGGAGTTCCCTGAAACATTAACCCACATTTTGCTGTACTACCCCCTATTATATCAAGGAGAGAAGCAACCTAGAACTAAGGAGAAATTTCCTGACAGAACAATCAGTGGAACAAGTTGCCTCCAGGAGTTATGGGAACTCCAACCCTGGAAGTTTTTAAGAAAAGATTGGACAACCGTTTGTCTGAAACGGTATAGGCAGTGATAGCGAATCTTAACTGGAAGGTGCATGCATGCGTGTGCATGTGCACGTGCTGGAGCGCCGGAAATCTGAAGACCAGCTGGCTGGTGTTCGCATGCCTGGTTTTGGGGCTGTTTTCAGACCGTTTTTGGGGCAATTTTCTGGTGTTCTGGCGCCCGCGAAGACCAGCTAGCCAGCACTAGAAACCAGAAGAGCAGCTGGCGACAGCACGCGTGCTGAGAGGGCTCTGCATGCCACCTCTGGCATGCGTGCCATAGGTTCACCATCACGGGTATAAGGTTTCTTGCCTGAGCAGGGGATTGGACTAGAAGACTTGCATCATAGGCCCTGTTTAGACATTCTGTCACTATGTGTTGGATAATTTGTTTTTTGGTCCCATGGTCACAGTTTGGTGACGGTATTTTGCCACACTTATACAGGGGATTTTGCGCATCTCATGACCAGTCCAAATTTGATGCAGTGTTGTCTGTATCACATGGAGCTGGTCAAATCCAGGTGGTTTTTCCAAGATGCAGAGAAAGCTTCAACATTGTGGGGGACTATATTTCTATTCATTGTGTTTCCACATGTTGTGTGTGTCGAAACCATCATTTACAAGTGCTGGATAGCTGGATGTCTAGATCTCAGCCTGTTTTCCTCCAAGCAGGATACATCGTTCAGTATTGACAACTGGAAATTATCAATAATCTTCAATTATTCTTGAAGAAGAGCCTTCTTTTGAATGTTGGAAAAAGGAGAGGAGATAGTTGAATGTGCCTATTTTTATATTCCAGTGATACCATTTGTCAGTTTGTGTGTCTCTGATGAGAAAATCAAAATAAAACACAACACATGAAGACTCTTCTAGATCAGACTAAAGCAATTATCAATGCAGGGCAGCATTTTATTGTCAGATTATTTAAATCTTCAAGTTGCCTCTCACAAAACCTGTAAACAATTGCTTTTTCTAAACCAGTACAATTTTTGAGAAATGGATATAAATGGCAAAAGTACTAAGCTAATATATAACATAACATTTTTACTCTATTACAGTAGGAAGTTTTCAGAGATTTTATCCCCAGCTTTATTTTATTGAATATGTAAGAACTCAGGGACATTTGTAGAAATGAGATCAAGAGCCCCATGCCCATATACAACATCAAGGATATACAAAAGGGGTAGAACTTGTGATTGCCATCTTGACTTTTTTGACCTCTCCACAGACAACCTGTAAGGGATATAGTACTTGTTTTTCATTTGTGCATATTGGAATAGATGCTAGATCAACTGAAAAATGATACCGTAAAAACCCATGTTTGATTTTTTTTTCATATCACACACAGTCATCAATCTTAAACACATTAGTGTCACCAGTGATTTAAGATTCAGTGTTTTCAAAATGGAAAGTTCACCGCTGGTTGAAAGCTGATTTTAGCACTGATCTCCATGATCTGACATGGCTAGGTCATGACCTTCTATATTTTGTCACCTTAGATTCACAGCTGTTCAGTATTAGAAAACAGTGATTCTCAAGTTTCAGGTTTAATTCCTCATCGCCTAGCAACTGACAGAAGCACCTCGCCAAATCATGCTTTGTTTCAGTCACTAAATCCTGAGACATATCTTTGGCTTGTTTAATCACCTTAGATGAACTAATCCAGAACAGGGGAGGGGGGGAAATTGCAAAGCAATTTAAATCCTAAGAGTACCAGTTCCTGGAAGCATCCAGGTCCCAAGAAAATTTGTGATCTTTTCTGTCTTCAGAAAGAAGAAAAAGATGCATAAAGTTCTGTCCCAGAACTTCTTGTTTCTTTTTACTGTTGGGTGTTGGCCATGTATTAATTTCCTGGTCCTGACCACCCTGCCCTGAGTCCTTGAGAATCTTGCAATAGTCTGTTAATGTAGCCTTGCAATAAAGTAGAATTAGTTCATCTGCTTGTGTCTCCTGACTGGTTTATTTGGGAGGTCTGACATCAGTTGTGCAAAACAAGGTACAGACTTTTAAGGTGGGTCCTTTCTAAGTTTCTTTCTCTGACCCTTAAGTCACTGGAGGTTCCTGCCTCTTATCTGACGGCTTCCTAGGCAGATCACTTCCCATCCTCCCCCAAGGTCATCCACGCATTCCGTTACAGATAGGCAGAAAAGATGCTAACTCCTGAATTTTTGTTGCCACCATAAATAAACTCTTTTCCTACATAGTTCTGAACCTATGCCTCCTGAAGTTACCTCATAACATCAATTCTTTTTAATTATCCATTAGTAGCCTAGAAGTAAAGCTCTTAGTATTTCTCTTATAATCATTCTAAATTACTCTGGTGGCATTTTTCTTCTATTTTTCCTTTCTAATTATATTAATTGAAGACCAGGAGAATGTTATAGTGATTAATGTATCAAGGTAGGAAAAAGGAGAGTGAGGTTTAAGTCTATCATTGGTTGAAACTCAAGCCAGTTACTCTCTGTGCTCAGCTTATCTCACAGGATTGTTGTTGTGGGGAAATGATGAGGGAGGAGGAAGTGCTACATATTGCACCTTGAACTATGGGATATAAATTTAACAAATAAAATATCCTTTGTATTTCTTGGCTTCATTTGGTTCATATAACTATTTGAACCCTAGCATTTAGTATTAATGTATAACTCTATATCAGTGTTTCTCAGCTTTGGCAACTTGAAAGTGTGTGGACTTCAACTCCCAGAATTCCACTGCCAGCACATGCTGGCTGGGAAATTCTGGGACTTGAAGGCTACACATTTTCAAATTGCCAAGC
This sequence comes from Boaedon fuliginosus, assembly GCA_027560395.1. NCBI lineage: Eukaryota > Metazoa > Chordata > Lepidosauria > Squamata > Lamprophiidae > Boaedon > Boaedon fuliginosus. The sequence continues at coordinate 241,859 of JANHGC010010522.1, read as the reverse complement.
TTAAGAAACACTGGCCTATATAATGAAGGCTGGGTGTTATAAGATAATCATTTTCTTTGATACATAGTGAATAATTTGGCCTTTTCCTTTTATTGTTATTTTATGAATATGAAAATATTGGTTGACTAAGTTATTTTCTTCTGTATGAAGGTGAATGATTATTACATTAACTGACCTTCAGCATTTTTGACTCAATATTATCAATCTGAACAAGTTTTCCCCAAATGTGAAAGCCAGAATCAACTATTCTTCATAACAGTGTATAAATCCACTATGTATGCTCCTTATTTCAATTTTAAAAATATCTATACTATTAATATATGTGTATGTATTACCTTTTGCATGTCTATAGGGATAAGGGCTCTCAGGCAATATAGAACTGCAGTGTGTTCCCCCCCCCGAGTATTACTTGTTCACATTTCACCATGCATGTAAAAAAAGTACTTTTTAAATTTTTTAATTATTCATTGCTAACTGGAAATTACAATTATTCCATTCTAGGAGTAAAGATGAATAATGGATGTCCAGGGCTTGGCTTGTTCTATACATTATTATCTGCCTTCCTGTTCTCTGTTGCTTCGTTATTTCTAAAGAAAATTGAAGATGTTCATTCAGTGGAAATCAGTGCTATTAGATGTGTTTTTCAAATAACATTTGTTCTTCCTGGGTTAATATACTTCAAGTGAGTATTCTCTTCCTTTTGCATGTAAAAAACACGAACAAAAAAAACTTCATAGAAGATTAAAATGCACAAAAGATGTTTGTATGGCATGGTTATATGTCTATGGAGATCCTCAATCATCCAGATCATGGTTGTCCCAAAGGTGCTTTTGAAAAGGCAACTGGACTTTCTTGGGTTTTTTTCCTTGAAAATGTTTCATTTCTCACCCAAGAAGCTTCTTAGTCAGAATTGAGGAAGCTTCTTAGATGAGAAGTGAATTGTTTTCAAGGAAAAAAACTCATGAAAGTCTAGTTGCCTTTTGAAAAGGTCCTTTGGGATATGTGGGATGGCTAATATATAACTATATAGTATGTTGAGTTTTAATCAGAACATTATACAATTGTCTACTTTTTGCAGCTAACGTGTAGTATTTTCCACAGTATTTTAAATTGATACAGGGATGCATGACATACATTTTTTCAAATCTGGAGCAAAGGTAATGTGATGATAGCAGAGTTAAATCCAATTAAGGTGCTGTCAGATCTGCGTAAAACAGGATTGCGGGAAAGAAGATTAATACCGTAACTTCAGCAGGCAGAACCAGAATCCTGACTTCTCTCAGGGTTGGCTTGTTTATCATTTTTCTATATTCATACATTATTTATATTATATGTTTATCTTGATGGGATTTCCCAGCCAGAGAAAAGGGCTGCATAAAAGGAGCTTTAAGACAGAGTAATCAGTTGTGAATAAAATAGCAGACCTCAGTTCTGTCCTTCTGTAGCAAAGGTCTGAAGAGTGCCTTATTACATTGCTTAATGTATAATGCATTCACCTGAGCCCATATCCTAGACAAGGACGCACTAATGTGTGAGGTTGCCATTGAGTTTGCAGCTGGGAGATAGTTTGCTCCAGGAGATGAGGGTGCTAAATCAAGGGAACTGACAGCTGTACAGATGTATGAAGGTGATAGCATCTGGCTCATCCCTTCCAAGATGTAGCACTACCAGGGAATGAGGCATCCCATTTTATGGTTATTTTAATTATTGATCTTTGTTGTTGTTTTTCCCTGCCTGATACTTACATTATTTATAATTTTATTATATTGTTTTTATTCTGTTTTTAGGTATTGTTAGCTGCCAGGTATTATATATTGGTGATGGGTAGCCCTATACATACATATATACCAGGATTGTAGACCAGACTGGGAAATTTAAAAAAAAATCCCCAAAGAGGTCAGTGGCAAACCACTTCTGAACTATTGTTCAGAAAATTGCATAGGTGTCCCCATGAGTCAAGTTCAACTTGAACGAGTCTTGTATAGCTTTCATAAGATGGCATTCATAGTTTGAACTTCCTAATTATAAGCTTAGTAGCAGATGAAGACAGAGGAGAATGACAGAATGTAGACTAGTCTGCGAAAAAAAAAATCTAGTCAACAAAAGCATATGTGAAATACTGAAAATGTTTTGGGGCCATCCTTTGAAGGTAGATTGATGCCAGTGAGGGATCTGTTCTTATTGGTTGATTAGATAGATTTGTTGTGATAGGAATGGCTAGTTTCTATTATTATGAAAAAGTAAAAAGTTGAGGGTAGATATTAATGCCCTATTTTACTACCCCAAAGGGGTATGCCTTTTTTTTTCTTTTTCCCTTGCTTTCCCCCCACTATCCACTTCCCTTTTTCCTTCCCTAGTTTCCCTAAAAATAGATAGCGGGAGGGAGGGAGGGAAAATATGGGTTATAAAAGGTACTAAAGGTAGATCTAAGGAGAAATTACATGAAACCGTTCTAACAGTATTGTTCTTGAATTTGAATTTGTGTTGCTGGTTCTAAAATTCATAGCGTGATTTTAGGGGTACTGAGGCATGAGTATTGACTCTCAAGCATAAGGTACATATGATCTCTCGATCTCTCTCTCTGTTTCTTTAATTTCAGAACAGGATTCCTAGGACCAAAGGACAAGCGACTAGTTCTTTTCTTCCGAGGATTCCTTGGCTCTAGTGCAATGATCCTTCTTTATTACGCTTTCCAAGTGATGCCTCTTGCTGACGCTACCGTCATTACATTCAGCAGCCCGGTTTTTACATCCTTCTTTGCCTGGATCTTCCTCAAAGAAAAATACAGTCTCTGGGACCTTCTTTTCACCCTGATCACAATCACCGGAGTAGTGTTTATAGCAAGACCCCCTTTTCTATTTGGATCCAATGTCCTTGACATGGAAGAAAGTTACACAGATCACCTTAAAGGAACCATCGCAGCCATTGCGAGCGCCGTAGCTGCTGCCTTAACTTTTGTGATCCTAAGGAAAGTGGGGAAATCCGTCCATTACTTTTTGTCCGTTTGGTATTATGCAATAATTGGGTTAATTGTGTGTATAATCACGCTTTTTATAATGGATGCGTGGAGTTTGCCCAGTTGTGGTATGGACAGATTTCTCCTAATCTTAATTGGACTGTTAGGACTTGGTGGCCAGATATTTCTTACTAAAGCATTACAGATTGAAAAAGCTGGCCCCGTTGCTATAATGAAAACCATGGATGTGGTGTTTGCTTTTATTTTCCAAGTCCTTTTTCTTAATCATATACCAAGATGGTGGACGGTGGGAGGCGCTCTTTGTGTAGTAGCCAGTAGTTCTGGAACAGTTTTCCGCAAGTGGTATCAAAATTCCAAAAGAAGCAAAGAACAGAAAATTTAAACCTCTAGGCATTCTGTCTTTGTTAAACAGAACAAAGTATTATGATACTTATTTTAAACAATTCATCAATTGGCTAGTTCTCTCGACTCTGTGTTCATTATCTGGGTAAGAATCCTAACCATAACCAGCTTGTTTTATATCAGGGATGAATCTAAACAAAAAGAAAGGTTGTTTTTGTGTGCCAAATTTGCCTTGTTTAGCAGCCTTTGTGCCTTGCAAATACAGCAATTTCATGACAGATTATGAGTATTTATTCTTTAGGTTAAAAATGTTGCGAAACCAAAATGCCACAAGGTTTGTCTGAGTGTTTAAAAAATAGGTTTTGCAACCTAACTGTAATTTCTTACGTAATGTATCCCTGGCACATGTTTTCATAAAACTCATCCCTTGGCATCAATGTATGCACGATAAAAACTATGAAAAAGGAAGCACTGTGAAGTTGCATGTCCTCCTTCTCCACCTCTCTTATAACTTGAAAAGTGTAACCAAACTCTTAACTTCTAAATCATTCCGAAAGTGGGATTTGTGAAGTATAGAATTACGTCTTATTTCACGATTTAAATTGAAATGGATGCAATTTTGGTTTCACAGTGGAACTCGTAAAAAAGTCAGTTATTTGTGCTGTGATTTTCCAATTTTCATTCAACTTGAAATGTTGGTCGCAACATCTGAACATTGTTTTTAGTCCATTGACTTCTACAGGGTAAATATAATTGGCTATAATATGCCAATTGCAGCAGATAATGATCTGTAAGTGCTTTGGATATAAACACGAGGTGCTTCCACTGTGCCCACACTTTGAATTTTAATGTAGGTAACTTTATATTTATGTAAACTAATTTGACTGCATATGATATTGTATGACTGAATCATGCAGATTGAAAAATTATACTGCATTGCAGCCTCAACTTTTAAAACAAAAAAGTAAAATTACATATATTGTACAAAACTTCCTTTTACAATATTCCAAGCATCAATTTTATTATTTTAGTATAGTACATTAACTAAATTCAGACTGGTCTCTTTTCAGTTGCAAAATTAATTCTTGTTTCTTTTTGTCCACCGAGTCTCTAAAGAACAGATTGTTTTTATTTAAAAAATTATGAATACTACTTTTGATATAATTATGTCTTGTATTTTGTTTAAACAGTTTTTATTGTATTTGTAGAGATGTAAACTATTTGTGTGTCTTAAATACATTATTTCTGAGTAGAAGGAGTGAAAGCCATATTGTGCTAGGGTTGTGTGCAATGTTCTGTGCATGGAACAGTTGCTTTTGAGAGGCCCATGCCTGAGCTTGATCCATTTTGAGTAACCCATTGTGGGGTCTGTACATGGAAGGAAAAAAGGCAATTTTGATCCTGGGAAAAGGAATTGTGGGTGGGGAGGCCTGGGAAGGAGGCAACTAAACAATGGGAAATGGGAAGCACAGATTGGCCCCTGGGGACACTGTTCTGGACATGGGCCAGCTGAGAAGAAAGGGAAGACTCTTGATAGGGCAGGTGAGCTAATCAGATATGCCACGCTAGAAGCTATGAAGGGACACCGGCTTCCCTATTTACCTTTAATTTCACCTAAGTCAATCAAAGTGGTCCAAGGTTTGGTTCTACTCAACCACGTGTGGTCCAGAATAGTTCAGTGGAAATTCCAGAATGTGGGGGTTTGTTCTGAGTTTGAAAGCAGGCATTTTCTTCTTTTCATGCATACCTTCCTACAAGTATTCAACTACTAAAATTCAAGTCAAGGAATAAATTGAATGAAATCCCCCAGCATCTGTCTGCCAAAAGAAGGGTCATCCTCAATAGAACATTCTCTCTGTTCTGCTACCGGTACAACTTCCTCTTGTGTCCCCAAAGCTGCACTACAGATAGATGCTGAATGGGATTAAAAGATAGGAGTAATTACTTGGTTAGGAAAATGTCTGCTTGCTCTGTGCATAGTGGAAACCAACAATTACTTGTATAGGGCCATTTCTTTTCAGAGAAACGGGCTGTAGCCCCTGCCTTCTGTAATACTATGCATTTTAAAATATTTTAGTAGTATTCCTGTATAATTAAAGCTTTATTTGTTTATCAAATGTTCCATTTAAGATGGTAATTTTGTTACATATTAAAAATAACTATAAATAAAACATCAAAAATAATATGAACCACAAGTGTGCAGCCTGGAAAAAAAATAAAAAGTCATTACCCTCAAATTATATTAACACTGCTGCATGATATTGCATGCAGATATGCTATTGAATACTATCAGGATTGGTGTATGTGGCGATTGAGATCCAGTTATTTTAATTGATTGGTTAAATGATTGATTTCGGCTCAGTTTATGTCTCTGATAATTCCAGGAGAGTAATTGTAATCTAGTAGTAAAAGGGTCCCGTTTCAGTTATTATTCTGAAGATGTGAGTTTGTACAAGGATCCTTTTCAAAAAAGCTAAGTTCTTCCCTATGGTATCCTGTGCCTGACCTGGGAATCCTCCTCCTCCCATTGCAGGGTGGAGAAATTATCCAAACAATCTCTTCCTGAGCTGCTTATTTCCACAGTGCCTCCCTCCCTCCCTCCCTCCCTCCCTAAATCTTGGAAGTTAATAAGCTCAGCCCTGTGACCTTGTTTAGTTGAGTAGAATCTTCTCCCCAGCTGGCGATGCCGCCTTAAACTGAGGAAACCTTAATCGCTTTCACATGGTGCCTTTTGTTGTGCTAAATGCCTGCATTGATATACCAATATACCAAGTTATATTACTTGTTTCTACTTGTTGGTTTGTTCATTTACTGGCTTACTTATTAGAAGGCTGTCTCTACATGGAACGGTAACTGCACATGCATCAGGAAGCCAATATTCCCATTAGTGCACAAAGCAGGACTCCTGGTAAAGATATTACAGGCTTTCAGTAAAGAAATTGAAGTTGGCTGAGGTACACATTAAAAAGGAAAAAACTTCCGTTTTAATTTAGGAATATCAGACACCGTCGGAAGCATTTAAATACCTCTCAATTCTTGTCCTTTTCTTCCCCAGTTTTGTTATCAGAAGGAAAGCAGGAGGTTTTCTGGCCTTTTATGCTGTGATCGCAGAAGAGCTGGTTTGCTCCCCACCATTTTCTCTCAACTCCTGATATTTGACAAAGTCACCTCATCCATTTGCTGTAAAAGATAAGAGACAATTCATGAACAGGGATTTAATATATCAGTTCTTATCCTACATAGGTGGATGGTACAGTAGACCTCGACTTCGCAATTGACCTCGCAATTGTTCATTTGGTGACCAAAGTTACAACAGCACTGAAAAAAATGGTTTATGATGGTTTTATGACTGATAGCATCCCCATGGTGAGGTGATTCAAAATTTGGATGCCTGAGGTCAGAAAGAGACAGCATCTATAAAAAAAGAAAAAAGAAAGAAAGGGGAAAAAAAAGAAAGGAAAATTGGAATAGCAAGACTTTTGAAAGGGTGACAGGGGGGGAAATAGGCGGCCAGCGGTTGTTCATTCAGAGGACGGCCGGTCTGAGTTAGCATCCTCGGAAAGCTTTTTCCAAATAACACTGAAGAGAATGGAATAACGGAGCTGGAAGGGACCTTGGAGGTCTTCTAGTCCACCCCCCCCAGCTTAGGCAGGAAACTCTACACCACTTCAGACAAAAAAAAAATGTTTTGATGTTTGGAAGTAAGCCCCCATCTTACTTCACGATAAGCCTAACAGGTCACTAACACACA
>JANHGC010010522.1:212691-223494 GCA_027560395.1 Boaedon fuliginosus | reverse complement strand
GAACTTGATTTCATTGAGGGCTGCATCAGGGTTGTGTTTGACCTCAGGGTGGGCATTGGATGTGTGCCAGCTCGACGTCACTTGTGTCAGGGACACCTGTGGTGGCCCGAGTGCTCTGCCAGTGAAAACATGCTCCCGAGCTTCGTTTTTGGCAGCGAGGGCCTCCTGCAACCCTCTGCCGGCGAAAACAGAGCTTGGGAGGGTCGCCTGCAGCGCTTGCATGCTCCATTTTTGGCTGCGATGGCTCCTTGCAACTCTCTGCCAGCGAAAATGGAGCTCAGGAGGGCCACGTGCTCCATTTTTTCTGGCACTGCAGTGTGGTCTTTAACTGTTTCCAGATCTAAGCACCGCGCAGACTGAATCTGTCTCACAGACCTTGAGTTTGACACCCAGGTATAAGCCCTAAAGAAAAATCCTGTAACTCCTCATTCCTTCATGGCTGGTTGGGGAATTCTGGAAGCTGAAGTTCATAGGTCTTAAAGTTATCAAGGTTGAATACACCCTTGATTTAGATCAGGGGTCTCCAATCTGTGGCTGTGAGGCGATTGGTGGGTGCCCCTGCACATATATCCTCACCTCCTCTCGCACAAATGGAGCTGTGCACATACATGCTTGCTGGCCGCTTGCATGAACCATCCCCTCCACCCTACCCACCCCACCGATCCATGAAGCCAGAAACTTTGGGGAACTCTGATTTAGATCTTCCTTCTGCCTATTCATAGCTTCCTTCTGCCTATTCTACTAGTGTAGTGGAAGTAAAATTGAACAAGAATAATCTTCACCTCAAGAACTGGTGATCTAAATTTGATGCAAAGTTATCTGAGAACTAGTTTTCCAACTACCTGTCTCTTTTTGAATAAGCTGAGATGTTGATCTTAGGGCTAATTGTCAGTCCCCTAACCATGGCGCGAACATGCCCAAGTAACTTTTCTTTCAGGACATATATTCATGCCACTGTCCTCATCCATATCAGAGATAGTTCACCACCATATTTAGAGATTCTTGTTTTAAAAAAAGGTTATTCTAACAGAATTTTTGCTGTGGCCACAATCTATTATGCCTTTTCAATGATACAGGTGATGACAGGTCCAGTTGCTTATGAGAACTCTTCAATCCCAGATATTATACAGGTAGTCCTTGACCTATGACTGGTTGCTTGGCAATTATTCAAAGTCCCTACAGATCTTCCTGGAGGTACTTACAACCTAGTTCTTACAGCCATCCCCTCCCCCATGGTCATGTGACTGCATGGGGGCAATCAGAAACTAGCCCACATTTATGGTCTTTTGCAGTATCCTGCAATCATGTGACTGCATTTTATTACTTTTTGCTGAAAAACAGCCCATAGCGAACCATTGGTTCACTTAATGACCACCCAAAAAGTCATAAAATTGGGACAATGACATGGACTCACTTAAAACCATCATGATTTGCAACCATGATGGGCAGACTCTGTTACAATCATAAGTCAAGGACTATCTGTAGTCTGCTATTACCTGCTGACATTATGTTTATTTTAGCTAAACTATTTTTGACCTTTTAAAAATATTAAATGTATATTTGAAATATCACTGGTGTATACCTGTAGTATAATATTAATTAAATTTGTTCAACTCTCTGAGATTGCTTTTTCAATCCCCCACATTTCTCTTCAGTTGAAATGCTCAACTGCAAGCTGAAAAACTGGAAGTTGATAGCTATGGTTGACTAAACTTTGACCTTATATCATAGAAGGAGGTTTGATATTTGATGTGGGGTTTTTTTAGTGAAATAGATTTCAAAGAAATCAGTTATAGTACTAAAATTCTCAGACATGTTGTAAAGTGTTCCATAATAAATATGCCTATTTTATTTCACAAGCCTTTTCTTAAGTGTTGACTTGACTACCTGCTGCAAATATTTGCAAGATATTTATTGTGTCAAATGTCATGAGTCAGCCAGTGGCCTGTTCCAAGTTTCTGCTAAGCAAACAGAAATGCAAACAGGTGTTTTCAGAAAGCTTGCAATGTAACTTACTGAAAACTGTATGTACTGATTTACAGTATCATGTGTGTACAGTAGGAACATAAAACCTACTATACAGTACATATGAAATATAAAAACAAATGCTCCTAACAAACCTGTAATGTAGAACATTACAGAACAAACTTCATGCAATGTTGAATGTCTTGCTGTAGTGTCCATGTACAGGTCGGAATGGGGCAACTTGCCATGGCTGTGGCGAGTTCGCCATGGCAGGTTGGCTGCGGCAAGTTGGCCATGATGAGTTGGCTGTGGCCAGTTGGCCATGGTGAGTTGGCTGTGGCGAGTTAGCCAAGACGAATTGTCATAGATCCTGTACAGGTAGTCCTTGACTTAACAATGGCAATTGGGGCCAAAATTGCCATCACTAAGTGATGCAGTTGTAAAATGCAATGTCACATGACCATGCTGCTTAGCAATGGGAGATCCAGCAGTTCTGGTTGCATTTGCTAAGTGAAAGCCAGCAGGGAACGTCAGAAATTGCAATCATATGTCTATGGCTCACTGTGATATAATCATGGACCAGGCACCAAGTACCCAGATCACAAACATGCTGCAAGAGGAGCATCTAGCTCGCTATTTCACTCTCACCGGATGTTCAGCAAAATAACAGAAGATTAATGACTTTCTCAGTTATAAATATCCATTCTGAGCTAATCCAGTGAAACTGATGGGATTACGGTACTTCTTGGTACTTGAAGTTATGGGGCTCCATCTGTTTAAAAATATAATCTGACAGGGCCCAGAAAGTGTGACTTTTCTGTTGCTGCACTTGTCCTTTAACACATCATGCTCCCTAAGATTTCATTGGCCCCAACCCCAATGGCATTTCATAAAGTTTTAAAAATGTGGATGTTTATCTGGACCAAACAAGTTGGCTGATTAATTCTGCCTGTGAGATGGATAGTCATTTACTAATAGTTGTATTCTCATTTGTCATTATGTGTTTTTGTATTATTGTTGTTAAAAATTATTGAATTTTTAACCCTATGTTAGTTACTGCGAGTCACCATTGCAAAGAGAATAAGTAAATTGACTGAAAAAGAAAATATCCTGAATACAGTGCCTTCCGCATATCATGTTAGCACATATAAGAGGATTACTATATCGTACATAGTGCAACTAACCTTTGCTACATGACACTGTTCAACTGACTGCAAACCTCCAGCTTCAAATAAGCAATAATGTGTTCAGTAAATTCTCAGACGTTCTAGTTTCTCAGCACACCTTGAAACAGAGATTTCTTTCATCTGCTCTGAGCTACCACTAGGTGTTAATTTTAATATTTCCTGTACCTGTGGGTGCCTTTTTTTTTTGATAGGACAGACTGCCTACGTTTTCCACCTCTCAGCTCACATTCCTCAAGCTAAATTTGGACAGAGTCCTCATGTGTTACAATGCCGGTATAAAAGTCAGCAAACATGTAACGCTTGAAAGCTGTGTAAGGTCAACCCACTTTGCCAGCAACGTTGATATACCACCATTGAAGTGCAGTCATCCTAGTTCCGAAAAGGAATTAGCTGATTCACTCAAATTCATGAATATACGGAGGAGCCCAGTGACTAGGGAAGTGGGATTGAAACTGCTTGAAAGCTATTTCCCTTTTATTTTTATTCTTTTGCATTATGAATTCACAGAGAAGCAGAGGAGGGGAGTACATTCAAGGGCCTTCCTCAATTGCACCTAACAATAGTACAGAGATGCCCAGGCAACACTTTTTTGTTTGCTTCTTCTGTTCATTGTGATATTGTCTTCAATAGTGAGGACAATTAACCAGTGGAACGGCTTGCCTTCAGAGGCTGTGGGTGCTCCATCACTGGAGGCTTTTAACAGGAGGGTTACTACATCCGCATGGACAGAAGTAAGTAGTGGCGTACCACAGAGCTCCATCTTAGGCCCAGTACTCTTCAATATCTCCGTAAATGACTTAGATGAAGGAATAGAAAGGGAACTCATCAAATTTGCTGATGACACTAAACTGGCAGGAATAGCCAATACTCCAGAAGACAAGCTCAGGATCCAAAAAGATCTTGACAAACTTGACAAATGAGCCTTATTTAACAAAATGAATTTTAAGGTGGAGAAAAGTAAAGTTTTACATTTAGGCAGGGAAAACCAAAGGTATAAGTATAGATGGCTCAAAAACAGTAACTGTGAGAGGAATCTAGTGGATGGTCACTTGAACATAAGCCAGCAGTGTGCAGCCGCCACCAAAAAAGCTAATATAATCCTGTGTTATATAAACAGAGGCATAGAATCAAGATCATATGAAGTACTAGTATCACTTTATAAAGCCCTAGTTAGACCACACCTGGAATACTGCAACCAATTTTGGTCACCGTATTACAAAAAAGATGTTGAGACCTTGGAAAAAGTTCAGAGAAGAGCAACTAAGATGATCAAAGGCCTGGAGACTAAAACATGTGAAGAACGGCTGCAGGATGTGGGTTTGGCTAGTCTAAAGAAAAGAAGAAGTAGAGGTGACATGATAGCAGTATTCCAGTATTTGAGGGGCTGCCACAAAGAAGAGGTGGTCAAATTATTCTACAAAACACCAGAGGGCAGAACAAGAAACAATGGTTGGAAACTAACCAAAGAGAGAAGCAACCTGGAATTAATGAGAAACTTCTTAACAGTAAGGACAGTTAATCAATGGAATAGTTTGCCTTCAGAAATGGTGGGTGCTCCATCACTGGAGGTTTTAAAGAAGAGACTAGACAGCCACTTATCTGAAATAGTAAAGATTCTCCTGCTTGAGCAGGGGGCTGAACTAGAAGATCTCTAAGGTCCCTTCCAGCTCTATTCTATTCTCTACTTTGAAAGAGATTGGACAGCCACCATCTGAAATGGTTGAGCAAGGAGTTGGATTAGAAGACCTCCAAAATCCCTTCCAAATCTGTTATTCTGTCATTATTCTGTTATTCATTCCCAACCTATGACTGATATAGATTTAAGTCATCCTTACTGTTCCATTCTTCATCTTTCCCCTTTAATAAGCATCCAGTGATATGTATCCACCAAAGGTCCTGGACAGTGGTGGAATTCAAAATATTTTATTATCGATTCTGTGGGCACGCACTTAATGCATGATGCGTGCATGCGCAGAGCGTTCTAAAGCAGGCAATTTTAAGCATGAAAGCTTACCTTTCTGTCAGGGCTGGTGAGTAAAACAGCTGAGACATGGCAATCTGGTCTGCCGCACCTATCAGCTGAGCTACAAACAAAGGAAATATAGGACAGGAAAGGGGGGGGCGGGGCCAACTGCTGACCAGTGTACCGGATCGGTAGAACTGGTGTGAACCGGGAGCATGCCAGCACTGGTCCTGGTCTTTTCTAGAGCTTCCTCTTTGTCTCAAAAGCAAGAAGGGATGGTGAACAGTCTGGCAAGTAGTTTGCATTTAGTGGCTAAACTGGTTGCAGATTCCCAATAATTGGATTCCTGTCAAACAATCTTGCACCCAGAATCTATATCATTCACAAGGCTTCTTTGATTCTAGTTTCTGTTCCCCTGTAGTCCGATTTTATATATTCTTTCTATTTTATCCCAGACAGAAGCTTCAGTAGTCTACATCCTCTTTATAGGTCTTCATTTTCCATTTTCCATCTTTGTTCTGAAAGTGCTGTCTGACAAGAGTGCTGGGTTATCTAACCTACCTTTGCAGTAAATTAGATAAAGCACAGAAATTACTGTGTGGGTGTAGGTGTGTTTGTAGATTTTTGATTACCAACTGTGGGAAATAGATCACTGGTCATGTAGTTTTAAAACCTTCCCTACAAAAATAAAATTCCTTTCAGATGCACCAAGTTATATTTTATGATTCTTATAATTGTCCTGATCACTTGGGTTTCTTATTGTAAAAATTGAATGTGTGAATTTTCTGACTTTTAACACATTGAACACATTAGAGGTAGTCCTCAACTTACAACACTTCACCTAGTGACCATTCAAAGTTACAATGGCACTGCAAAATGACTTATAACCATTTTTCACACTTATAACCATTGCGGCATCCCTGTGGTCATGTGATTTACATTCAGATGTAACTGACTCACATTTATGACAGTTGCAGTGTCCCGGAGACACGTGATCCCCTTTTGTGGCAAGCAAAGTCAATGGGGAAACCAGATTCACTTAACAACTGTGTTACTAATTTAACAACTGCAGTGATTCACTTAACAAATGTGGCAAGCAGAGTCATAAAATAGGACAAATTAACTTAACAAATGTTTTACTTAGCAACATAAATTTGGGGCTCAGTTGTGGTTGTAACCAGAGGATTACCTGTGTTGCACTGCATCAGCACATTCGAAGTTTTTTTTTTCTCATATATTTTCATTGTTTCTGAGACTGTAACAGATTTGGTTATACTGCAATTTATTCCACACAACTCTGAAGAGATTCTTTGCTCCTATCCTTTTGAGAGGCATTTATGGTTGTGGGAACCCCCTAAAGAATCGTTACTTCTTGGTGCCAGGCTTCTCAGAGGTCATTTTGATTTTGAGTGCTCATGTGACAGTGGCATAAGGACTTTTATTTACCATCACTACACTGTTACATCATTCTGGAGCTGCTTATTAATGTGTTGACATGTTTTTAAATGTTTGCGTATACTTTATAGTTTAATTAATAATTTTTGCCTGACACCTCCACACTTACCACTCCTCTCTTAAGTATATGGGGAAACTCTTCACGTTGCAGAAAAATACATTTGGGGAATTAAAAACAAACAAATTTGCATTATGCTGTAATTAAACATGTATAAAATGCTCTTTAATATCTTGTTTCTGGAAAATTCAGCCTGTTCCTGATGGAGGCAAGATTTATGAAGACGTTAATGAATTCATATATCCCCTGGTCTTCTAAAATAAAACCTCTTTTGGGAATATCACTTTTTATCCATTACAACACACTCTGGGCTCCCCTTGGAAGAGGCAGAGTCCTCCTGACCTAGGCTGAACTCCTTAATTTCTGATGAGTCATTCTTGTTTTTGAGTTTCTCCTAATCTGGTTGCTATAAACATATGGAAAATGCTAATCATTTCTCCGTGTTTTGGTACTATAGTAAATCTTTTAAACCGTGTTGGACTTTGGCTTAAATTGAACCATTGTTTGTTGCCAGATATTCCTGATGGTAAAGTTTTCTTGGTGAAAAACCAAGGATGAAAATACTGTTACTGTACATTTACAGGCACTATGTACGACTATGGAGACCAGAATTTTGGTTGTGAGTTGTTGTGGTACATCAAAACACCCTGGATTTGATTTTTCAACCATATTTGTTTGTTTGTTTGTTTGTTTGTTTGATTAGGTTTATACCTCGCCTCTCTTCCCCGGTCAAGGGGAACTCGAGGCTGCTAACAACAATGTTAAATAATAATACAATATTAAAAGTATCTACACAATCATACAGCAACCAAAAACTCTTCCAAGCGAGGGGGGGGGGCACATCAGTTCCAGGCCTGATGGCAGAGCCAGGTCTTAGGGGCACTGCGGAAGGCCAACAAGGTAGGGATGGTTCTAATCTCGTGGGTAGTTGATTCCAGAGGGCCGGCACTGCCACAGAGAAGGCCTTAGCATGGGGACCCGCCAACCAACAATGTTTAGCTGACAGGACCCACAACAGGCTGATCCTGTGGGATCTAACTGGGTGCTGGGAGGCATGAGGTGGCAGAAGGCGGTCTCGAAGGTACCCTGCTCCTAAGCCATGTAGGGATTTAAAAGTTGTTACTAGCACCTTGAACTGCACCCAGAAGACCACTGGAAGCCAGGTCAGCTCGCGGAGGATAGGTGTTATATGGGTGCACTGAGGTACACCCTTAATCACTCACGCGGCCGCATTCTAGACCAGTTGAAATCTCCGAGTGCTCTTCAAGGGCAGCCCCATGTAGAGCGCATTACAGTAATCCAAATGAGAGGTGACAATTTTTACAGCAGTTATTAAACAAATCACAGTCATTAAGCGAATCCATTCTCCCAAATGGTTATTATTATTATTTTACCAGAGTTTTTATTTTTATTTTATTTTATTTATTAGATTTATATCCCGCCTCTCTTCCCCGGTCAAGGGGAACTCAAGGCGGCTTACAATATTAAAAAGTACAATAGTACAATAATATAAAAATAGTTAAAACACATTCATACTACTCTCACTTACCCTATGGGAATGAGGGGGAGATGTTAATTCCAAGCCTGCCAATAGAGCCAGGTCTTAACGGCTCTGCGGAAGGCGAGTAAATTCAGGATGGTTCTGATCTCCATGGGGAGTTGGTTCCAGAGGGCCAGCGCAAGCAAGATCAGAAGCAGGCAGGGTGAGAAAAACTCTTTCAGAAAGTGATCTCTGAGTTGGGGGTGATTTTTCTGCTGACCATCCTTTCAAAGGGCACAGACCAGAGGTAGTATTCAGCCAGTTCTGACAGGTTCGGGAGAACCGGTAGCGATAATTTTTATTGGTTTGGAGAACTGGCAATTACCACCTCTGATTGGCCAACCGCATAGCCACGCCCACCAAGCCACACCCATAGAACTAGTAGTAAAAGAATTTCAATCCCACCGCTGGCACAGACACACACCACCAAACTGCTCCCTGCTTCGTGGCTTCGAAGCCTCCAGCCTTACAATCCTGTGTAGGAAAGGCGGAGGTTTGCTCTGAAGCTGCGGCAGAGCATTGCACTGGGAGGCCTCCATGGGTAAGACTGAGTTGCGCATCTTGCTCCAGCGAGAGGGTCCAGGCTGGTGGCTTGGTGGCCAGGGAAGATGGAATGGTGGTTTTTTGTAATGTTTTTTTAATTTTTAAACATACATCAATATCATTTTGTGAACAGTGTGGTGTCTGAGTGTCATTCATTTTGATAAAAAAGCAATATTAATACAATGAGAATTACTATATTAATCAAATTTACATGGTCTAATGTTGATATACATAACTATATCAGCACATAATCCTTCGTTTTCAATTATTCAATATTTGCTACATCCTTCTAATAGTGATAACATTATTTTTGAGCATACCTAATAACATCCTTTTTCAAACTCTGATCTTAACCTTTAATATTCACTTTGAATATATTAGGTAAAAATATGTATAACAATACTCCCCATTTCTAAATTTTTTATCTATTCTAATTTTTAGTACAGCCATTCTTGAAAGTTACTACATTATTCTAATGTTATACGTAACTATTAACACATAATCCTTCATTTTTCAATTTTTCAATATTTGCTACATCCTTCTAGTAGTAATAGCATTACTTTTGAGCATACCTAATAACATCCTTTTCTAAACCTCTAATATTCACTTTAAATGTGTTAAGTAAAAATATGTATAACAATATTCCCCCTATTTCTAATTTTTTTATCTTTTCTAAGTTTTAATAAGGCCAAACTTTTTTTTTTTAAAGAAAAGTCCTTCCTATCCATCATCTCTGATTATCTTAGAAGTTTTATTTCTTCTCTATTTGGCTTGCCTCCCATACTCCTGCCTTGGGTCCTTATCTACTTCTTTCATATTCAATCTGACCTTTATTTCCCTCCCCGATATTTTTTGCTGCCAATCCACCCATAAGTCTGCCAAATCCACCCATAGGTCTGCCAAATCTTTTTTCCAAAAATATATCTCAATTTTTCTACCTCCTAGTATAGTAATGGCGAAACTTTTCAGCACCCAGTGCCCAAATTGGAACATGCGTGAAGACCAGCTGCCTGGTCCATGCATGCCTGGTTTTTGGCCATTTTGGGAGCCATTTCCTGGGCTGTTTTTGGCCTGGAAATGGCCCGGAAAATGGTCTGGTTTTTGGTCATTTGGGGGCCATTCTCAGGCCATTTTCAGGCTGTTTTTTAGGCTGTTTTCCCAGTGCTCCATCGCCTCTGAAGACCAATTGGCTGGTGTGCATGTGTGTTCCATAACCCCGAAAAGCACCTGGTGACAGCGTGCATGTCCACAGAGAGGGCTCTGTGCCATAGGTTCGCTATCACGGTCCTAGTGTTTATTCTCTCAACTTTATTTCATCCTACTTTATAGTCTCCTCCTCCTTTTCGCCTTGTTCTATTTGTTGTATTGGTTTTATCCCATCCTCTAAGCTCAAACTCCTCAAACTATGACCCATGGGCTAGATACAGCCCAGCAAAGCCATTGATCCGACCTGTGGGGGAACCATGAGGCTGCCCTGCCCACATCACCCCACCTACCAGCTGGCCCCCACCTGCCTTCTGGAGGCCAAAAACGTGAGGTGCGGAGACTGCAGGAGGCCAAAAATGGCCTGTTTTTCACCTCCCCCACCTCCACAAAGAGAGAGACAGACAGAGAGAGAGAGAAAGAGAGAGAGAGAGGCACGGGGAGAAAGAGAGGCTGATAGACAAAAAGAGAAAAAGACATATATAGAGAGAGAGACAGGGAAAGGATAGAGAGAGAGGAAAAAAGCAGAGAAAGAATGATAGAGAGAGAGACCGAGAAGAGAGAGACAGACACACAGAGAGAGCGATAGACAGAAAGTGAAAAAAGAGAGACAGACAAAAAAAGAAACAAAAAGAGACAGAGACAGAAAGAGAAAATAATAGAGAGAAAGAGACAGAGAGACAGAGAGATAAAGAGAAAGAGTGATAGAAAGAGAAAGAGAAAGAGGCACAGAGAGAGAGAGGTAGAGAGAGAGAGAGAGAAGAGGCACACAGAAAGACAGAGAGGCTTGTTGATTCCCAGCTCCTTCCCAACTCCTTGGGGCTGAGAAGAGTTTCCTGAATAGGACCACTAGACTCCTAAACAACTGAAAAAATGATCTAGTAAAAAA